>VUYV01000162.1:72318-206394 GCA_008711295.1 Anarhynchus alexandrinus
GGGGGGGGTGGGTGGGGGGAGCGCATGACGCCACGGCGGCATGTGCCGCGCGTCACGGCCCGCGCCGAGCGGGCGGGGCGCGGCGAGGACGCCTCTCCCGCCACGTGACTTCGCTGAGGGGCCGGGGCGGGGCCTCCGCCTCGGCGGCGGTCACGGGGCACCAGGGCGGACATACGTCAGAGTAGAGTTCCGGCCGCCTTAGTGTTACTTAGATTGCGCCCGAAAGAAGAGCGAAACGTTCTGGAGCCCCCGAGTACGGGGTGATTCCCTGCACTGTATCGTTAGCGGCATATATGAATAAGTGACGGACGTTGTACATGCTCATCACAAAAGCAAAACCAACCCGAGGGGCCCAACGCAAAACTTCCGCCCACCCGACAGCCCTCACCCCCAGCACGGCCGGCCTTCCCCTCCCCACGGCCGCCGGCGCTCTCCATCCTTCTACTTCTCTCCTGGTGCTCCTTAGCGCTGCTACCGCCACCACCACCACCAGCACACATCTCAAGTGTGGGTTAAACAGCCGGTTCCATCTCTCTGCCAATCCAAACCTGGAAAACCTGTGAGATTTTATAAACGGAATCACAGAACGGTTTGGGTTGGAAGGGACCTCGAAGATCACTCAGTTCCAACCCCCACAACATGGGCAGGGACACCTCCCACTAGACCAGGTTACTCAAAGCCCCATCCAGCCTGGCCTTGAACACCTCCAGGGATGGGGCATCCACAACTTCCCTGGGAAACCTGTTACAGTGTCTCACCACCCTCAAAGTGAAAAATTTCTTCCTAATATCTAATCTAAATCTACCCTCTTCCAGTTTAAAACCATTCCTCCTCGTCCTATTGCTACACTCCCTGATGAAGAGTCACTCCCCAACTGTCCTGTAGGCCCCCTTTAGGTACCGGAAGGCTGCTGTAAGATCTCTCCAGAGCCTTCTCTTCTCCAGCCTGAACAACCCCAACTCCCCCAGCCCGTCTTCCCAGGAGATGAAGAAGTTCACAGGCGAAGCAGCTCAGTTCTTTGCGACACTGAACAGGTTATTCCCACCAAAGCCTTAAAAACACGACGCACAGGGGAAAGATTACCTCCCCACTGCACTCTCAGGCTGAACAGGCCCGAGCCTGCTCTCCCCCACCGCTCTCCCTTCCCAGGCTCCCCACCCGCCCGGGAGAGCCGGCAGGACCCGGCTGCCTCACTCCGGCTCGGCTTCAGGGGCAGCTGCCGCCGGCGGGAGGTGCGGAGGAAGTCCCCCCACACCACCGGCCGGCCGCGCTGAGGTTGTCCCTCCCCCCTCCCCGTCCCGGCAGGAAAGGCGGCCGCACCCCGTCCAACTCCCCCGACGAGCGCTACAGGCCCCGGCCACAAGATGGCAGCCTGCCGCCCGCAAGGACCCGCCCCCGCGACGCCGGCCGGAGCTCAGCTTTCTATTGGTCCGGAGGAGCAGGTGGGCGGGGCGCCGTGACACAGCGGCAGCAGCAACCAGCTGTGACCCGAACCGGATTTGATTCCGCTCGCCGTCGCCAACGGCCTCAACCGCCTTCCCTCGAGCCCCGCCGCTGCCGCCACTGCCATCGCCGCCATGGCGCTCAGCGATGCCGACGTCCAGAAGCAGGTAGGGCCGCGGGCCCCAGCCCGAACGCGAGCCTGCGGCCCCGCAGCGGGGCCGGGGTGCCTCCTCCACACTGCGCTCGGCCCGGCCGGGGCCCCGGGGGAGAGGAGCTGACAGGACGGACCCGACGTGAGGAGAGGGGCACCGAGGGCTGGGCCGAGGCGGCGGAGGAGGCAGTAGCTTTCCAGGCAGTTTCCTTGCCCTGTTCAGGTGTGCCTGAGCCGTAGGGCCGCCCGGCTGGTAAAAGGCCAGTCGGAGCAGGAGGGCAGTGACCTCTCTGAACCCCTCAACAGCAGAATCGGCTGCGGGCAGCCAACGTTTTAGGTGTGGAAGAGGGGCTCCCGCCCTGCGGGTGGAACAGTGGTGCTACCCTGTGAAAGCAAGGGCTGGTGAAGGGGAAAGATCTTCTCTGGGAATCTTAGTGAGAAAGAGAAGTCTCTGAAGAAAATCTGGGCATTTTGATGACACGTTATGCCAGATTATAATGAAGGGGATCATGAGTAGCTTTTATGCTGTTAACAGTGTTTAATTGCACTTTAAGGCAGAGAAATACATTGCCCTAGATAAGTACTGTCTTTTTAGATGTTGCTGTCTAAGGACTTTTCATCTCTTTTTTTTCTTGTAACTATACCACAACTAATTACTAGTAATTTAGCGTTTGGGTAGGCTATTCAGCATTCTCGAATGCCTTTTTCGCTTTTCTATCCTAAGCAGAATAGTGCAACCTGGGCTTCTCTTGCAGTGGAAACTTACAACCCTGAAGTCTGATTGTGGACACTTTCTTCTGAGGCAGGATGTTTTGCCCTTATTGACAGTAAACACTGCCCTTGCCTAAAAAAGCTGCTTTGAGCTGGGTTGAAAATGGTGTGCCGTGTTAAAGACTGCATGGATCCAGTCAGCACTGGTCTGTGGAGTTTCCTACAGGTGATGAGCAGATCAGCCAAGTTCCCTTTGTCCTTTGCATCTTAAGTGCTTTGTGTCTCACTTTCTCATTCAGTAAACATGGTTTCTTGGCAAAGAAGCATCACATTGAAAGTAAAATCAGTAGGTTGCCTTTCTGCAAAAGGGGAATTGTAACATTATGTTCTCTTGCCTTTTATCAGCAAAACTTGTTTGTTTTTTTCCTGCTTCTTCCATGAAGATAATAAAAATTAAGCTGACATTGGGGTGGTATTGCTCAGCCACCATGGATCTGAACTTCAAAGGCTGGTTCAGGATCTGTTGATATAATAAACATGTAATGCTAGTAACATTTCACATCCGCAACTTTCCCATCATTGTTTTATACTCCTGAGCCTAGGGTGATCCTCCTGTTAACTGGAAAAGAGAATGCTGCTGATGGCATGGCAGTTCTGCATGTGTATAAGTCTGGTATGAACTTGCCAACTGGTTCTCTGAGCTCTTAACTACTTGCCATGGCACTTTCAATAATTTTCACTTTGAAAATTGTCTCTAATTAAGAATTTTTCCCCATTGATAGACTTGCTTATTTTATTCTGTCAAAGGTGTTTAATAGATTGTTCCATCTAATCTGGCTAGTCACTTCTAGCTAAAGCCAGTCTAACATCTAAAACATCCCATGGAAAGGATAATCATGCTACTACTGATGGGAAAAAACCTCTCTTCCTTTTTATAGGAAATAGTACTATGCTAAAGTTATTGACTTCCTTTAAAATTAATTTCTCATTTAAAATACATATTTTTGTCAGTGTTACTAAAACTAATCCTATTTATAGATGTGAAAGTATCACTTAGGATCTCTTTCATTTCTATGAAAAGCAAAAAGGGATTTCAGTACAACAGATTTTGAAGGAAATGACGCTGTTCAGTCTTATCGGACTAAGGAAAATGGATGTCATATTAGCTTGCTTCTGTCTTGTTCCTCTTCGTTATGCAGAGGACATTTCTTGAACACCCAGAACTGTTTGAAGTACTTTTCCAAAATTCAGAAACCAAACCAAACCAAACTGGAGGAAGTGACTCAGTAATGTAAGGGTTACTACTGGCATACAAAAGTTCTTAGTGTCCTTCAACAATAGGCTATTCAGCAAAATAATGCCCGAATTTTATATGCCTCTCTTGTCCTTTCTGAAATGCAGGTAGATCTAAAACTGGAATTAAAAGAAAAATTGCTGGTTTGATTTTGAGGATGTAGGTATTATTGTTCACTTCCTCCACTGCACACGCTTAAAATCTTCCACTTGTCTGTTCACTTCTGGTTTTTCATCTGTACGGGCATAGTGCTGTTCTGCACGTTGGCTCAGTTTTCACGTTGTCATCTTTCTTATCTCTTTAGAATATTTCATTTTAACATGAGATTATATAGATGGAAACTTTCGTGCAAGTTTATTCAGACCGGATTGTCTGCAAAATATGTCTCGTCACTAAATGCAAGCAAAAAGTCAGTAGCTTTTTATGGTCCGCTCAAGTATATGGTCCACTCCATCTGCCCTTGGAAATCGCTACACCTCTTCAAAGTTGCAGTTTGGTTGGGCATGAGTCCTTACAGTCTGCCCCAAATGTGAACCTAAACATAGGTCTGGTCACAGAAAGGCATGTGATAAATAAGCAGAACTCAGTATAATTGCTTTCCTTGTCTTTAAGCTGTTGAACCTGTGCTTTATAGTGTTTTTAGGTGGTTTCAAGATGGTTCTTCAAGTAGAATATATTAGTGCATACCAGGTTTTAAAGCAGCATGTGATATACTTGATGTGGTCTTGATCAACTAGTGCTGCTGCCTCCTTCCTCAGCTCCTCCAAACTAATATGCAACTAGTTTATAAAGTCCTTTTGACTTGAACAATGTAGTGATATTTTTTAATGACCTTGTAAGTCTTTACAGAATTTATTACATTTTTTTCAAGAAAGATTTCTCAGTGTGTAAAGGAACTTCTGGTTGTGCAGATCTGACCAGAGTAGTCAATAGCTCTTTGCTTTGCTTCACCAGTCATCTAATGTGGAAGGCCCAGCTTCATTCAAATGCCACCTGTGCCATAGAGCAGGGACTCTGTGTTAATCTTCTCTGTTTCATGTAAATAATGGACTACTTTAATTTTATGGTCTGAGGATTTTTTAATTTTCTTTTTATTAATCCTGGGGGGAAAAAAGTTGTTGTCACTAGCGAAGAATGAAAATACCCAGCCTCACGTTTATACAAATTTACATTTGGGTTGTTTTTTTCTTGGTATAGTTGCATATCTAAAATACATTTTTCTAATGAGAACCAGTGAAACAGTGTTATATAGAAATATTTGAAAAAAAACCCCAATTTTCTTGTAATCTGTTTTAAGATGAATTGACTCTTTGACCTGTATGCTTAGTTTAGTTTCCTTGAAAAACACCATTGTATGCATTAGTAAATGGATATGGAGGGGCTTACTGTACAAATGAGGAATGTATACATATTTCCTCTCATCAAAGTCCTTTCCAACAGAAAATATTTTCTTTTCTCTTTCCTGTTACAGATCAAGCATATGATGGCTTTCATTGAGCAGGAAGCCAATGAAAAGGCTGAAGAAATAGATGCAAAGGTAAAAATGGAAGTTCAATGTCAGTGCAAAAAGAAAACTGCATCTGACATACTGTTTTGATAGTTGCAGTCAGAGCAGTCCCAGAATACTTTTGTAAACTACAGCTTGCTTCATGTTTAGTTATTACATAGCAAAAAATGATGCTACCAAATTAAGTTAATGTTTGTTAACTTTTGACAAATCAAAACAAGTCAGAGCTATTTTTTTCATCAAAGTTTTCGTAGTGGTTCTTGCATATGAATAAATTTATATTTAAGTTCACTCATTTTTTTTTAAGCAATCAGGAGCCCTGAGTGGTAATGTGAATAGACTGGATTAAATGGAACACCTTCCCCCACCTCCTATACATAGTTTGACATCACTGAGGATTAAAGGAGTTCTCTGCATAATTATGAGTTCTGCTAAGGTTTGTCATAACAAGCAGTTACAGGAAGGCTTAATTTTAATTTTTGCTTGACTTCCACAGCATGTCAGGCAGAGACATTAGTAGTAAATTAAAGCAATAATGCTAGTAATCTTGCATAAGCATTCATACATGTACCAAAATGATAAAAGATGAAAGTTAAACTGGTTATGAGTTATGTTGGTGAAAGTTTCTTTGTAAGGGGATTTATAACTGTACCTAAACCTGTGTAGCCACCTGCAGACTTAATTCTAGATGTGATTTAGTAGGTATCCTGGGGAACAAAAGCATAAATGTATATTTAAGGCATGAGTTGAATTACTTGTAAAATTCTTCACTTGGGTTAAGCCACAAGAGACTAAGTTTAATATTAACCTGGTGATAGAATATAGACATTTACTAAAGAAGGATTAATGGTGCCTTACAACCCTAACAATCTGCATTATACTAATACTGAAATATCTTGTTGGTATTGGACTGAGCATATGTATTATTAATATATTAATCTCCCGTAAACATTTAGATCTACACAAATATTTAATCAATACTAAAGCAGGTATTCCTGATGATCTGCGAACAGAAGTCAGAAACTGAGGCTGGATTCTCCGGTATAAATAGGAAAATTTGCTATGTGTTTTCACATGCTGTCTGGCTAGGTTTTATAAAAAAACAATAGCTATATTGTCACTCTCCTTGTGTAAGAATTGCCTAACATAATGAAGTTTGTGGACACTGAGGGCTGGGTAGCTTGTTTTGGGTAGAATCTCTTGTAGCCAGAAAGGAGACTGATTCTACAAAACCAAATCAGACCTGAACCTCAGGTAAAATGAGTTTTGCTTAACAGTATATAATATATAAATTTGGCAATTTTGTGCCCAAGGAATAAATACTGCAAGGAAACACATGTCAGTCAATTGATAAAATAAGCTGTGTCTTAGTTAGCAACACTCTAGTTCAGCAGAGCACACCCTGAACTCCCTTTTGGTTGAAATGTACTGGTTGAAAGGTTTTGTTTATATGGAACCATAAATTGTATCATCCTAGCTTATCTATGAATGTGCTCTGAAAGCATGGCTGTTACATTTTGATTCTGTTTTTTTCAGCCCATGGAATCAATTTCCACTTCAGTTATTTAATTTTTACTACAGGCAGAAGAAGAATTCAACATTGAGAAGGGTCGCCTTGTTCAGACACAGAGGCTGAAAATCATGGAGTATTATGAAAAGAAGGAGAAACAAATTGAACAGCAGAAGAAAATGTAAGTTGCTTAGGTTAGATGGCTGACTTCAGAGCCTGAGCTCTCATTTTATTGCTAAATTTATACAAAACTGTTTTTCCCTGCCAAATAGGCAAATTGTAACTAATATATATAGTTCTAATTATAAGTTTCTGTTTTTTCCTGGGGATAAATTATCAAAGGTGAGCTACAATAGTATAACTGTTAGTAAGTGTGGTGAAAGAATCTTTCATATTTCTTTATGTAGTTAATATCTAGAACTCTACCCTGGTCTGTTACTCTGGGACAAATGTTCATGTTGGGTTTAGTGTTGGTGGGTCTTTACAAAGGATGGAGTTCTGCCTTCTAATCATTTTTGCAGGTTTAGAAACAAATTCAAACAGGCGAACAGGCTTTGTTATTAAATGTTGCAGTATTGTTATCTCTAAATGTAAAGTATACAGTTAAATGTTGCAATTATTCTGTCAAACTCTGATGGATTGATGCAACTTTGTTATGAACTTGCAGTCAGATGTCCAACCTGATGAATCAGGCAAGACTGAAGGTCCTCAAGGCAAGGGATGACCTTATTGCAGTGAGTATCTCTGTAGTAAAGACACAGAGGTTCTATTCTTACCATCTGTTAGGAAATGTTCTTAACCATTCTCTAAAGAAAAATATGATTTGTGATTGAGTGACATTTGCTTCAACATACAAAAATGGCTCTCCCAGCTGCTCTGAAAAGTCATTAAGGATTTAGTCCAGCTTCAGTAGTCTGCTTTAGCTTATTATCACAGTTTCTATTACGTGCTCTTTTAGAGAAACAGAGTTCTCTGCCAGGAACATTGCAGGCAGTATTGTTTCTGTCATTTGGACAACAGCTTATTCCTTTAAAGAGCAGGAACTCTCTCTTGCACGGATGGGAGAACTTTCAAGTTCTGTTTGCCTGAAGCAACATTTATGCATTAAATCTGGCATGGCTTAAGCAGGTAGGCTTAAAACACTACTAACTGGGGTTTTCTGTCTCCTTTAGTCGCACCTAGTATGTGAAAAGGTTTGCATCTTGTTCTAATAGGTGTCCAGTCTGTGTGTTGACATATAGGGTGAGTGATCATTTATCAGAGCAGGGTACATTTAGTCTTAGTTCAGACTTACTATGTTTATCTTACACCACGTGTAGTGTATCCTCATTCTGCTCATTATACAGCTTGCAGGTGTCCTGTTATCTCTGCCCCATCTCAGGAACAGTTTGAGCGTTCCATATTCTGCTAGATGGTGCTATTGAGCTATTGGAAAAGCTGCAAGACCTGTAGAAGTCAAAAATAAAAAATTGGGTAATGTTGCTCAAGTTGGTGCTACTATGAAAAAGTGGAGTTAGCGGAAGAAAGTCAGCAGTTTATTGATTTTCTTAAAACCTAATTTCAAACTTTAGATTGTATTCACAGAGAGGAGGAAGGTAGGTGGGTAAAGAGCTAACTCTATTGTGATAGTCTCTGCTGGGTAATCTTTTCCTCATTTATCAGCTGACTCAACCTCATGCTTCTGAGTAATGCATAACACTCTTCCTCATTTTAAAACATTTAAAGTCACATGCTACTAGCTTTTTCTTCCCTTATCAGATCTTTGGCCTCTTTCATGAACAAGAGAGATGAGCGGTTGCAGAAATGCTATGTTACTCTAGGGTAGACGATATAACTAGGTTTGGCTGTGATATTACATTGTGATAGTCTTATATCCTAGCACTGATTGTGTTAACGTGCACTACTCTTCTAAACACTATGAGGCAAGACAGTAGAGAAAGGTCTATACGAAACCACACAATTTCTTTATCTGAAGTAATTATGACGGTTTCGTTCTAGGAGCTGTGTTTGAATTGACTCAAATTTCTTAAAAATTCAGTCTCATCTGATACTGATTTGCTGAATAAAGATAACCAAACCCAGCTACCTCAAATTAAAAATAAGCTCTCACTTTTAAATTTTCACTTGCATTTACTTATAATTAAAGAATACCTCACTTGAATATTGTTTGATTAAAAAGATAGATTAGATTTCTTTGCTCGACCACAAAGCTGAAAAAATTAGTTGTTTGGGCGGCTTTATTAGTTTACATTAGGCAATGATTTACAAAATATTTTAGTTTGTCTGAATTATTATTACAAATACTATCCTTTTACTACTGAGGGCTCCCTTTTTCATGAAAAAGGAATCATTGTCAGGTTATAATGGGTTCAGATCAGGGCAGGGAGAAAGGAACTGTTTGGACAGGATATTGTGCCATGCACAGAGATGAAGGTCTAGCTTGGATGAACACCAGCTGGAGTGTACGTTTACGTGTTGGCAGGGTGTGATAGCTATAATAGGAGTACAGAAAGTTGGTAGGCATGAAACCAAATGCCAAACAGATGGGCTCTGCTGATCTGATTTCTTCTGAATGTAGGATTTGCTGAATGAGGCCAAGCAGAGACTTGCCAAGGTGGTGAAGGATACTGCCAGGTACCAGACACTGCTGGACGGACTAGTTCTACAGGTAAATATTTAAATTGTAACAAATAGATGATCACAGGCCCATCCTCCTAGGTGTCTTTCTTCAGACATAACCCACTGGAGGTTACAGTTGTATTGCAGTCTAGTTCGAATGTTGTTGAGTGATCTTTGAGTTTTAAACATCAATTCTGCTATATCTTTCAGTCTTGGGTTCTGAACAGATAAGGCTGCAGCTTATTTTGAGGTGTAAAACCTGGTATACCAAGTAGCAGTTCCATTATAAGAATAATTGAAGGGGCGCATACATACATTGTGACATGCACGTTTAGGATCCACACTTTAAGCCTCTGTAGTAATTAGTTGGATCAAATGTACCTTTGGCAAAAGCTGTTCCTCCAAACCTGTAAGTCAGTAGTTATCCGCGTTTAATATCTTTTTGACATTTGAGACTTGTAAGTCCTGGCTTGGACAAATTTACTGTAGTATGACATGCGTCTGTGACAGACATACAAAGCAGAAATCAAAACTTTGTTTAGCTGGAATACCATCTTCTAGCCCCAGAAATTAACTGCTAAAAATCCTGTAAGCATTGGCCAGGGTCAGCCGTGCGACCACTAGTGCCACCTTCTGGCATGAAATGGTCCTCTTACTATAAACTCTCAGAGAAGCCAGCTACAAGCTCTCCTGTCCGCAGTTTGATGATAGAGTTTTCTTAACAGTGTTTCGTACCAGCTTCTGCTTCCAATTCAGTGTTGTTTCTTCGACACACCTAGGTTTGCTATTGCTGTGCATCAAACAAGCCTGTCTCACTCTTGCAAGCTGGCCATGTCTGTCTTGGCTCATTATATTTGATCCAGTGAGGGATCTGTACTCATCAGTACTCAGAGTTGGACTAGATGATCGTTGTAGGTCCCTTCCAACTGGAACTAAGTCTCTTCTATTCTATTCTCATGTATTACTACAGGAACTGCAAGGCAGGAGTAATTAGAACAGGCATCTGAAACTACTGCGTATTTTCTCCAAGAGCTGTATAGGAGACTGTCAGCTTGGCTGCATGCTCAGTCTACTTAGACAGCAATGATCCTTAGGTATACATGTACATTGTCTGGGCAACTCAATCCTATGATACATATGTTTAGTTGCACTTGAGTTCCAAACTTGAAGCTAACAAAAAAACACATAATCCATAGTTTTAGGCTCTTTTCCAGATATATTGGTGCTGTCCTCTCAAAATGAGGTGAACATGCGAGGAAAGATTTAAATAAAAGAGGCTAATATCAACAGGTTTTGGTTTTCAAATCAATCAGCTCCTTTCCTTTCTTGGGGTTAAATAATTCTAAGACAATCAAGATGTTGACTTCCTGATACTGTAGTGGTTATCTTGTGCAGGGATTCTACCAGCTGCTTGAGCCCAGAATAGTTGTTCGGTGCAGGAAACAGGATCTCTCCATGGTTAAGGTAAGACACCTAGAATAGTTTGACAATATCCTGCTTACGAAGGCTGGGACCTGACTGCAAATGTTTGCTGCTCAGATCCCATCTGTGTGACATGAAAACAAGCTTTACTTGCTGCACATCTGCAGCAGATACTATGCAAGAGAGCAAGTATGCTTTTCAAGTTGGGGATCATTTACTTGCTTGGATATTACCTGGGAAACTTTTGACATTGCTGCGCTATTAAGAATAATAATTGGTTTTGGCTCAAAAGCCATACTGAAATACATTTGCTTAATTAAAAAAAAAAAAAGGCCTCAATTCCTTCATTTTATTACTCAAAATGATTGAGTGATGAAACCCAAGTGGCGCACTAACATTTGTCAATGCTAATTGGAGGTTTATCTTGTTTTCTAGACTGCTGTGCAGAAGAGCATTCCCATCTACAAAAATGCCACTAAAAGGGATGTGGATATTCACATTGACCAAGACAACTTCCTGCCAGAGGATATGTAAGGGAAATAGGAGTCTTTTATACAGAGAACTAACTTAATGCAACTTTTCAAGCCACAGCTCCTACTAGAACAGTCTCAGAAAATTACATATGGAATATCCCCACAGTGTGTCTGCTGCTGTTCTAGTGGGATCTGGCACTTCTTCGTGTTAATCAAGCAGAGACTCTGCAGTTTCCTCCAGACAAGCACTGTCTCAATGAAAAATGTCAATAACAGTTTTGTGCAACCTCCAGCCTGATTCACAGTACTGAAATAGGGTATAACTCCGTAGCTCTGCTTGTATTTCGACCATGCTAATGAGGATCCTTGTATGTAGCTGTGGTCTTTGATAACTCCAAAGATGCTTTACACTGCTGCTTCACTGGATCGCTTTGTGCTGATTCCTATTAAGACATGATCAAAAAAAACTTTTTTTTTTTAAATAAAAAACTTATCCATGTATCTGATTTGCCTATAAACGCTGATTTGGGATAATCTCTCTGCCACATTCAGACTTTGAGATGTACCATGGATTTAACTAATTATTTTATTTTTCCCTTTTCTAGTGCTGGAGGTGTTGAAATCTATAACAGCGATGGTAAAATTAAGGTTTCCAATACCCTGGAAAGTCGGCTGGACCTTGTAGCCCAGCAGGTGAGTTTCTCTAACAGCCAAGGATAATAAGATACAATTAACTAGGTTTGTCTTGTAATTAAATCCTAGTGTTTCCAGTGTTTACAGTAGTGTGTGGGATCAGATTTCAATGTGAATGACAAGTAAGAAGTTATTTTTGAATGGAAAGAAGCAAATTACCTACTGCTTGTGCTTCTGTATAACAAGCATGGCTTTGCCCACAATGATCCCTTTTGAATTAAGCATGAGCATAAAACTCTAGAAATTATGATACTGAAAGACTTGTTATGACTACAGTGCAGTCAAGATGTTGAAATGTTGAGGCTAACTTGAATTACTGAAGCTAGCTTGAGTACTAGAAACTTTGGCTGAGGCCTGTTATACCCAAGTGGAAAAATCTAGCTCGGGCATGTCTTTCTTATGCTGCAGTATAGGTAATCTTTAGGTCTATAGAGTAGCCGGCAGTGTGTGATTGGGTAAAGGCTTCAGAAAACTCGAATGAATTGACTTCTTAATTTTGAAGCATAAGCTAGCTATCACACAGTGCATGAAATGAGGAATGTGCAGCAATTGTATTGCCCCTTGCATATGATGTACTCTTTCTCAACAGATGATGCCAGAAATCAGAGTGGCTCTTTTTGGTGCTAATGCCAACAGGAAGTTTTTGGACTAAACCTCTATGAGAGAAGGTGGGATCTGTTCCACTGCCATACTGAAGGGGATGCAAAAGCATCTGCTAATTTAAAATCTTGAAATATAACATTACTGTGTCATCCAATATCTATTCTTCAATGGAATAATTTTGCATACCTGCTGTGCTTAGTCTCTCTACTTGTGGTTAGAATGTATTGCCTGAAGGATGTGAAGACATGCATATTCATCCAGAAGTGACACTAGAAAATGGAGGCGTTTGGGCTCTTGGCTTTCCTTGCACTGTTGTGGCTCTATAAAGACAAGTGGTCCATTTAGAGTCACTCTCTTTGCTTTGGCCACATCTCTTTCGAATTGTCTAATCTGTGAAGTAAATTACTATGCTGCTGATGGGAAATCCCTTTTTAGTTAAGGTCTTCAGTGTTATAGAGGGCATGCATTCCTTCCCAGGGTTAGTAGTTTAATTCATGTTACTTGGTCAGGCATTTTTCTGTTCTGTATATGTGATTAAAAAAAAAAAGCCTGAGCCTGTAAAACTTTATTTATTAAAATAAAAATGCGTGTGTGTATGGAGTTCTTTGTAGCTTCTCTCTGGGGGTTTGGCAACAACCTTTGAAAAGTGGGCTTGTGTGTATAAGGAGTTACTACTTGAGGGCTGTGTGTAATGAGTGTTCTGTGAAGCTAGAATTTGAGCGCATGGAGTACTGTCAAGCTATTTGCTTGAGTAGCGTTGGGTTGTAGGCAAGCCTTTTAAATAGGACTCTAGGATGAGCTTCATTCTTCCTAAAAAATGAGTCGGTAGTCTTGCTCCCTCGACCTTCTTTCACAAGAAAGAACTAGAGTAACACAACTGTGCTACTTAGATATAACAAATACAATCCATTTCCCGTTACAGGTTTGGTACTTCTGTGCAGGAGATCCAAACCATACTGCTGTAGTAATTACATTTCAGGGCTTGAGAAACAACAGCTGACTCTGTTGCAACTATTCTCTCTATTGTTAGAGTAACTATGAAGTTAAATAACAGTAGCATAACTATATTCATTACCTAATCTGTTAAGTTTTACTAACACTTACTTCTCCTTTGCTTCTGCAGTGATGACTAGTATTGTCTCCACCTTCTATGGTGTAGGACAGAAAAATTCTTGAGGTGACTTTCCACACTACAAGCCTCTGCCAGAATACCTGACTCTTCACCTAGTGTTCAATTCTGAAACTCGTTTCATGGAAATAAGAAACTGCTGAAACCAATTACTACTTGAATATATGTTGAAATCATCATTGCAGTGATTCAGGAATGGTAGGAATTTTTGTGCCATGAAGAATACTTGCCAAGCTGCAGCAATACTGCTTTATGCAGCGTTTTTAACCTGAGGCCTTTTTCAAGCTGAGGTGCATGCCCCCATGTAAAATAAAGACTCTAAATGCTAGATAAGCTTTTCACTGCCTCATTTCTCCAAAATGGATATTGACTGCTAAGAAATCCTGAATCCAAACTTACTTAATCTTTTGATTTCCTCGTCAAAACTAAGAATCTTTAGCAAGGTTAGGTTTTTGTTTTACTTGTCCTCATTGTTGCATTTAGGTACCTGTTCTTGTTTTCCACATACATTGTTACCACATTTATTCTTTTAGTGCTTTGCTTTTCGATACACTCTTGAGACATGTATCTGGACTAAAGTCCTACTCTTTCTAGATTTTGGATAACTGTTACAGCTTTCATCTTTGCAACTGTCTGATCAAGCTTCCTGACTAATCACTGGGCTCTGGTTTTGTGACACACCTGTAGTGAAAGAAAAGCCTTCACACGTGTGTGCTTAACTATGTTGTTTCTTGGTTCAAATAGTACTTTTTGGAACAGATTTGTTTTCATCCTTTGTGATGGTTTCATTCGGCTCGTCAATAAGCTATCTGCCAGTGGTTGAACTTATTCGAGTCCTTATTTTCTCTACAGCTAGGGCTAGGAATAGAAACTCTAAATGTGGAAATAGATGGCAGTGTATGGAAATGAAATACTGAGGGGCAAGACAAGAGTAGGTTACTAGTCTCTGGTACGTGATGTGCGCTGTGAATATTTGCTCCAATGCTCAGTGAAAAGAATTCAGACAGATGATAAGATCATCTCTAAAGAAGTGGATGCCCTGGATTTGGGTATCATCATTCGAAAGTGTAGCTTTTATGTTGTCCTAGTGCTACTGCTTCCCTTGGAAAACTGACGCAGGCAACGATGTGATGCATGTAGATAAAGTCACAGGCAGAATAAGCTAAAGGTCGGGACACAGAAGAAACAGATGGCTCTGTTGCACATCATTCTGCAGTGATGGGCTGTATTACAACGTTATCTTCAGGTAGGTTTTATTCAGTAAAAAAATTTGTATTAGAAGTTATCAAGACTTTTCTGTGATACCAATAACATAAACATGCTCATCTGTAACAAAAAGGGATTCTTTGTACGGAGTCTGATAGTCTGCTTCTTTCACAAAGGTAGCAAGACCTTCACAAATCCAGATCTTGTGAATTTTTTAAAAGCAAAATAACTAATTAAGTGTCTGACTGTGGAGCTCATAGTGGAAGATATTGGAGTTGCTATTTACTATTTACTTTCCTCTGTTAGTTTTTTACCTCCTCTTCTATCTTCCCATGCAGCAAAGAGGAAGAAATAACCACTGTCACATATGAAGGTTAGTGGCATCAAGAATGTTTTTCGTGTCAGTCACTTGGGCAGCAGTGATTCAAAGCAGGTCCTTAAGGATATGGTCTGAGCTTTATGTATATTGCATCTGAAGCCTGAGACTAGTGGCTTTGTACCCCATCCCAAGCTAACTGGAGCTCTTTATGCTTACTCAGTTTATTAGAGGAATTCCGGGCAGTCTTAGCTTGAACCGTGTCAGCTGCAACAGGAACTTCCTCCTGCACTAGCAGTTCCCTGTAAGTGTGTTACAAGAAAGCACTGATTAATTTTAATCTTGGGACAATCACATGAGAGAATTTAATTACAAAAAATGGTGTCTGCATCACCTGGAATATCCTTGTCCTTTATTCCAGGTAATAGGGGCTGTTACCAAATTTTATTACCTTAAAAGTGGAGATTAAAAAAGGACCATCCCATCCAGGTTTACCTAGTATAATTAGCAATCCTGTTGTGTCTTCATCCAAGCTTTTCTTTAGCATTTGTAACACAGGTTTTTACAAGTAAAATGTGAAACAAAAGCAGCATTTCAGGTGCATTTTGGAGTTCCTACTGGAGCATCATTGCAGCACTGTTTTATTATTTGAATTGTATTGCTGATTTAAGCAAATGAAGTAGGATGCGCAATTTTTTTTTCTTACTGATTTACCTGGTGACCTAGGGCAAATCAATGAGGATATTGATCTTTATTCATCTTTGTATAAGCATGCAAAATATTCCAGTTGGGTATAGTAAACAAGCCCTAAGCCAAATCAGCACATTAAGAAGCTGGACAAATACAGGGAACAAAGGAGGTATTAAATCAGGCTTCAGGTAAAAGAATTAAGTTGCGCTGGGAGAGGCAAGCACCTCAGATTAATGGAGAGTGCGGAGCTGGTTCTGTCTAGTGCTGGAAAAGGAGTTAGGGAAATAGATAATGTTGCACTTGTTCTGCACAGTTGGCAATGGAAAATTTAAGAGCGGGTTTGACACTAAGTGATCAGCAGAGGACTTAAAATGTTACTGCACATCTGAGTCACAACCCCTTTTTTAGTACTTAGTTTTCACACTGAGAGGTATTAACATTAATCAGAGAGACACATGCTGTATGAATGATCCCTGGAGGTGCGCACAAGTGTCAAGGTGAGAGAAAGACTAGAAGAAAACAACCAGAAAGTACCGAGAACTGAGGCCTTGGTGTCTTTATTAAGCCAGTAATGGTTGATAGAGCTATAACTTCTGAAAGGAAGCTCTGAGCTGGCTGTCAGGGGTTGAGTGCTACCCATCAGAAAACTGGTGGTGACGGGGTGAGCGTGCTGCAGGGAGGCTGTTTAAGTGCCCAGGTCCCTGCTGAGAGCCAGTCTTGAAGGAAAGCACAGCTGTGCTTTCCATAACAAGCCTTGTTAAAAGCTAGCTGTGAGAATCCAGCTTTTGGGTGAATCCTGCTATAAAAGCCCACATACGGGCCTTTGGGTGCTCACTGTCCGGAGAGGTCACAGATCCCAGCGTGCAGTTGGAGACAAGCTGGTGGAAGGAGGGTACCTTGTTTGGTGCATGCCTCTGTCCTGATCTGCTGGAGTTAGCAAGCAGTGGGAAATAAGTAACAGAAGAATACGCATCTCTGTTGGAAAATAGAAGAGAGTTAGACAACACCTTACACAGTCCAATAGTGTATGCAGTGCAGTGGGGCTGGAGCCACCTCCATAGACCCACAGTCTGTGCCTAAAATAGCCTGGGATATTAAGAGAAAATTACCCATTTATTTAATTCCAAAGAAATCTTAGTAAGTGAGGAACAGAAAAATTTAGAAATAAAAGTGAACTACCCCAGAGGAAAATTCAAAGCAAAAAATTTTTCTTGGTTGAGTGAACTCTGAGCTGCTATTCTGGGGAGCAAAGACTTGAGACTGCAGTAAAGCAACTTGGCAAAAGGTGTTTAGCCCTGAGCAAGAGCCCAGACAGACTGCAGCGTGGTTTGGCTGTGTTTGCCGTTTGATACAGGCATCTCTGAGAGGCAGGTGGGGGCCCCCATCCTGCATCTCAAATGTGTTTGGAGGGAACAGGCCGTGACAAGAAGGCCCTTCCAGGGCTGGGAAGTTCCTGCCGCTTTCAGCCAAGGTAGAGCTGGCTGGGAAACCCCAAATCTGTCTTCCTAAGCGTCTCTCAGAGCATCCCATACTCCTTCTTTGGCTTTGCTTTAGAGAAAGCAAGAAAAACATCTGTACAGGAGCATTCTCGGGTTAAGAATCATACTGACAATGTGCCAAAAAAATGTCATTTCCCAGGCCATGTTACATGATGGAAATCAAAAGCTGTGGAAATCAAGGCTCCCACATTATTTTAGGTAGTTCAAGGCTGATGTGTTGGGAGAGACTGCATAGTCAAAAGACTAAGGCTGGTCCCTCTCAGCATTTCTGAAGGCCTTTTCCCATCCTGTGTCCAAGAGTGTTTGCATGAGGTCAGATCCTTTTCCAGACTGTCCCTGGCCTGCACATCCCCTACCTAAATACCAAGTGACTGCACATACCCACCTTAGCACCAACTGCAACTGCCGGGACTGTTCAGGACCCTGGATTTCATCCTACCATCTGCCAGTGGCAGAAACATCCTTCTTTTCACATGAAGCTGTTGGAAGTCTTTTAACAGAGAGTTTGGAAGATCATTGGTTTCTGAGCAGCTTTGAGTTTATAGCACAAACCTCTGTGGACTAAAAGACTTGTTGCCTCCCAAACCAGCTGCAGGGCATGCAGGAAGGTCACACTTTCTCCTCCTTCCTCCCTCCTGGCTGTCCATATGGGTTCTTCAGCCATGTGTATTAGCAAGGCCATTTCTCTCCCTACCTTCTGGCCTTCTCCCCTTAGCAGGTAGCTGCTGGTATAGAGCTGCCACTCCTGAGTACCTACAGCTCTGCAATGCTCTCTGTGACTGCAGAGTATCAAATACAGAGGCAACATCTTGACATCTAGCTGGAAGTGGACAGGAGGAGGAGGGAACAACTGTCTTAGCTTGGCCTAGCTGTGAACTGAACACAAGTAAGGAAGAGAGGGACATGTTGAAGTATTCCCAGTATTTGAAGGGACAGGTATCTTTCTCAGAACTCTTCTTTCATCCACACATGCACAGCATCTACCTGGCTTCCTTGGGATCATTGCCTGCAGTGCGATTGTAACACCTTTCTCCCAGCAAGTCACTTTTACCCAGATGGTCACAGGAACCCTGTAGTGGGGTTCCACCACAGACAAAACCTTCTTGGAACATCTGGAAAAAGGCTGATGCTTTCCCCTCAGAGGGCTCCAGAAGGAGAGAGGAGCCTTGCTATCAGCAGCAAAATGCTAGAAGTTAGTCCCAAAGCAACTCTTGAGTGGGAGCACAAGAAAATTATTAATCTGTCTAAAAATGAAATTATGAGTATTTTTCCCCCATGCATAGGATGTTGAGCAGTTTAAGCGCAGCTGCTCATTCCACACTTCTGCTCTCAGCTCCAAACACTTTGAAGGAAGACGGTAGCACCTCTAGCCAGGGCTGGGACAGCAGGAATTGGGAGGCTCCTTTCACCTGCTGCCTCTGTCCCTGTGACCACCAGTGGGCTCTGTGGGGTAGGCCTGCAAAGCCCCCACTGAGGCACAAAGGGTTTGTTGAAGACAGTGTGTCCCTGCACTAAAGGGATTCATGACACAGCACCAAGAGACAGACTGGATGTCTCTTTGCGCCTCCCTAGTCCAAAGCAGGTCCCACCCCACCCTCCAGGATCCTGAAGCTGAATTTTCAGCATCTCCAGGGGACAAATCCCACATAGTGGATCCTGGCTCCTGTCCCAAGCACTAACATCGCGATTTTCTGCAGAGAACAGCCCTGGCACGACTGTACCACAGGGACATGGAGACATGCGTGCATGCACTGGCACACCAGCTGCAAAGACACCGCTTTCCTGGTCACGCTGGCAGCACCCACCTCTGCGCTCACAGGTGTCCTCCTTGGTTCCTTGCTCCCAAAATACGCTCACCTGCATGTACCAGCCCAAGGCTGCCCAGCAGCAGTAGTGTCTCTGGTCTGAAGGCACAAAAATCCAAAAATGGTCCTGATAGTCTATATGACAAAAAGAAATTCCCTTCTGGCTTCAGCTGGTGATTGGCTTCAAGTCATGATGCTCAAATACCTCTGGGAAGGTTTTTAGCACTTAGAACTGGGGTCCTATTTTACGCTGCACTTAAACACAGAGGTATTTCCTTGTTCAAATAAAGAAATCAAGTGGTTTCTCAGATATCCTGCAATGAGCTCCACAGATCACTTCTGTACTAGTTAGAAAAGTTTTATAATAGATGTGCCTATTGAGATCACATAATTCTTTTGATGCTAGGCTAAACTTGGGTCACTAAAGCAACTATTTAATCGTTTACCCTCTGACAGTTGTCCTCTTTACTTAGGTCTAAATGCTGCCCAGACAGGCAAAACGCCACACACCTTGTACATATAGCCAGCAGCCCCCCACACTGCCTGCATAGTCGTGTACTGATCAGTGTGAATCACACACCCTCGTGGGGGTGGTACTGTTGGATCCACAAATGCCAGAAATTAGACATTTGAGAGATACCTACACGCCATCTGCACAACACATAAAAACACATGCAGCTGTCCCCATGGCTGCATGGGCATATTTACATCTACTCACTACGGCACAGGCATGGCGCAAAGTCACAGATGTGATTAAAAATGCATGTGGGCAACCTCATGCAAATGCCCAGTCCCCATCTCCCCCAAACCGCACACAGCATTCATGTGTGTAAAACCAGTGCATTCACTGTGCAACCTTGGCCAAGGGGGTGCTGCTCCAGAACAGCCCTCCTGGTGTGCCGGTGGCAGGATGATGTGGTGGGAGGACAAGGCAGTGAGAAGTTTGGGTTGATGGCCAGGGCTTCCCGCAGTGCCTGCAGTCACCCCTTGGTGACCCCACAAACACTGTTTGGGGTGGGAGAAGCATCCCTGCACAGAAATGGTTCCTAGGAGAAGAAGTGCTGGTGGAGCAGCAAGTTCTCCCGAGCCCGCAGCATTGCTGGACTTTAGGAATGGGCACGTGAGAATTGGTAAATGCCGGAGGCCATCCACTTCCTGCCTGCGGCAATAAGCCACACAGAGGAAGCTCTGCCATGCTGTGTCCAAGGGAAACCATTCTTCACTAAGAGCATGAGCGCTTCATCACCCATGCTCCAAAATCAAAAGGTAACATTTTGAAATCGTCATCCCAGAGTAAATGCAACTACTGCTGCAACGCAGCTTAAAGGGGCTAACCTATTAAAAACCATTTAAAAATGTTATTACTCTGGCTGTGCTGATGCCATCCTGCGGCAGGCCGTTCCTCAGCCTCATACGCGTTGTGTCAGCAGGCACAAAGTGGTTGCTTTCATCCAGCCTGAACCATTTGTCTTTCAGTTCCACTAAGTGACCGCTTGCGAAGTCATCTGGAGTTGTAAAGTAAATTGAAGCAACCATCTGGCTTTTTTTCTGTTCCGTATTTAATATATTGCTACCATATCTCCCTGCAGCTGATCGTTTTTATTGCTCTGTACTAATCATGCCTTTTTCATCTTGTGTTTCCCTTTTTCATTAAGCACCAGCTACACGCAATGACTGGAAGCGACGGCTGCACGTACCGGTGAGGTAGCCGGGCTGGAGACGGCTCTCGCCTTGCTGCCTTGGCAGCAGGCTAGTGGCCATCCCCTGGGCCAGAACCCCTCACTCTCCCCACAGAGACAAGGTGGTCACCCACCAGGGCACCCCGGGCACCACCAATGCCCCAAGCCATCAGAGAGAGAGGAGGCTGTGCCTGGTGGCAACCACTCCTCTGCTTTGCTTTCATCTAAAATGGGCAGGAGAGGCATGGGGGGGAGGCACTCACCCTCCTGTGTCCCCATGGCAGCTATAGGTATAAGCTATAGGTTAGCCATAGGACGTGCTGCAGGCAGGGAGACGGTGCTTTTCCAACCTGACGGCTGGCAGGAGCGTGTCCCTCCTGCGGGCAGGAGGCGGCTCTGCTGCATGGTGCGCTGGGCACACGGCATTTCTCTGAAATACAGACAGAAACAATAAAGCTCATGACTTTTCTGCAAGAAGAGCCGGGCAAGAGGCTGCTTAACTTATGAATTACCTGGTGGCTCAGGCAGAGGGGGGCCTGATGCAGTGGGAAGAATGGAAAAGTGTGTGGTCATCCCATCCCCCCATCCCCTCCGCGCACCGCCAAATGGGAATCCCCTGCCCCTAGCAGGGAGGTTTGTGCTCGCTTTGGCAATGTTCCTCAAGTTCCCGTAAGCCTCCTGACCCTTCGTTAAGTAACGGCGGAGGGAAAGAGGAGAGAGGGAAACCCTTGGAGTTGACAAAAGCTCGGCTGCTTTATTTCTGTGAAGTGGTCTCCACACCAGTGAGTGAGTTGCCGGCATTCGGGCATCCACCTTTGCTTTGATTTTAACCTTTTGCTGGTTATTTAGGCCAGCGGGCTCCAAACTTTTTTGATTGTGTAGCCCTATCAATAAAAGTAAATAAATATATTGGGGGCATACATGCCCTATATATGTTTACTTATAAATTATACTCATGTACTACTGTATTAACATTATGTACATTATAAAACATGCACATAAATAGACATTAAAAAAGAATAAGATTAAGATGAAATTAATATAATTTTATTTTATTTATTAATGCTACAAACAGTATTTTCTTTCTGCAGCCCAATGGTGTTTTTTTCTGCATGCACTCCACTTTGGAGACCTCTGATGTACCAAAAGGTGGGTGTAGCAGCCCCTGTGCTAGAGGCATTGCATTGCCCTTAGCCTCCGGGGAAGCCCTGAGACCCTTGGAGATGCACCGAGGACCAAGAGTGGGAAACCCCCAAAGGACTATGAGGGGATAAAAGGGCTGCAGAAGTTTTCAGGGGGCAAAGGCAGACATCTGAGGGGGACTTCCCGGTCGGCATGTGGAGCTGTAACATCCCTCAGCTCCTCTCAGCCGCACGGGTGGGGTGAGAGGTGCAGGGGTACCGCAGAGATCCTCTGGGTGATGGGGTCCCTTCACCTCCCACCCCAAGAAGCAGCAAACCCCAAAGGTAGGGAAACGGGATGGGAAACCCACAAGGCACCCCACGCTCACTCTTCCCCCCCCCACCAGATGCTGTTAGTGGGAGCAAAGGGTGCCTTTCCCCGCTGGCACGGTCCGGGCTGCAGGGAGTGCCAAAGACGAAAGGGGGTTTGGAAAGCAAACAAAGGAAGGGAAGGAAAATATCTTGGAGAGAAGATAGAGAGCATAAGTTATAAGTCTTTTGGGAGGTGCAGAGGGGGGTGTGTGCACGCGTGAACGGAGGATACAGTGAGCAGCAACTTTGATCTCCCAGGACATCTGGCATGTGGGCATCCGCCATACGTCTGCCTATAGGGCAGGCCCAGAGACATGCGTGACTGGGAGAGGGGGATGAAAACCCAATGCAAGATGATCGCTGTTTCCCATGCTCCGTGCTCCCTCTCCTTCAAAGCAGGCAGGCGGCATCAGCCCCGGAGAAAAGGCAGGCGCTGGTGGAGCCAAGCGGCGTCCGGCCCCAGCTCCCTGCTGTTCCCACGCCTGCCAATGCCCCGGGGCGAGCACTGCGGTGCCCGGCCTCGGCCCCCCAAATGGCTCTGAGCAACGTGGGAGCTGTGGCCATGGCATGGAGGGGCTCCTGGGCTGGAGGAAGATCAGCTAAAGCAGGGCCTGGGGAAAGGAGAGTAACTTTTGGGGGCATGTACCCTGGGTTTAATTTCAGCGAGGCTTGAAAATGGGCACTCTGACCCCAGAGGGCATGACATGCCGCCTGGGACAGTCACGGGATGCTGGGCAGAGTGGCGAGGAGAGGCCGTGTTTGGTGTTTTGGCGGTGATGGCCCCTAAACACCAGCAGGCCTGGGGTCAGCACCCAGGGTACAAAACCCCCTGCACGCCATCCCGAGCCTGCAGCCACTGGCCCTGTTCGGCTGCAGTGGTGGGCACTGCGTGGTGGGACATCAAAGATGTTGAGCCCCAGCACTGCTGACTCAAGCACTTTAGAAAAAAAAAAAAGCCCAAGCAATTTCCATACAAGGGAAAAGGGTTTGTTTCCCCTTGCCGTGTGAGCAGGAAGGGCGTTCAAGCTTTTTTTTACAGGCAACATTTTTAAATGAAAGATGACTGTCAAATAGCATCACCTGCAGCTTGGCAAACGGAGAAACCAGCCCTGCCCGGACTTGTGCCAAAATCACAAGGTTTGGCAATAAGAACAGCTGGCAGGTTTCTGGCCTTTCAGCCAGAAACTCGGGCTGAACTGGGGTACTTTTGTCCCTCCTGGGAAGAGCAGCCTTGTTGTTGCAAGGCCCCCAGACCAGGGCAGCTTTTCCTGAAGTGCTGCAGCAGAGTGTGCCCCACCATGACCCCCCCACACACCATGCCACCACATCGTGGGTGTCCCCCCATTGCACGATGCCCACAGATGTGACCATTTGTTGCACACATGGGACGGCTGCTAGCACGCATGCCCATGCGATGGTCTCCTCCTCCAGACACAATGTCTGGCTCACGGTGGGTCACACCAGCAAAGCAAGCTCTGGTCTGACCCCTAAAAAGGTGCTCTTTCAGTGGTAGGCTTCTGGAGAAGCCTGAAGAAGTAGCTGCTCCTGGCCCTGCCCAGGGCATCCTCTTGAGGTGATGGGGAGCTTAGCTCTCTCAGGGGATGCCACCGCTGCACTCGGTCTGTAACAGCCTCCTGGCAGCTGGAGGAAAGCAATAAGATGTTGGATGCCCTCAAAGCTATCTCACACCTGGGGTCTCACCACCAGGAACCACTGGGACCCACGGGGTGAAGGGTGGGAGGCAGGTCAGCCAGGGGAGGGGATGTGGGGTTTGATGGTGGGGGCTGGCTCTCAGGGAGCTGGGTGCCAAGCCGGGTGTTGAGGATGTGCATGCAGATAGGGCAGAGAAGGGGTTTGGGTTTGGTGAAAATCGGGCAGTGAGTACACAGGTGCAGAGGGGAAAATCAGACGGGGAGAAGAGGGCTACAGAGGAGAAGCACCATCAGCATCCAGGCATGCAGGCTACAAAGCGTGACAGTGATTGACGTGGGAGAGGAGGGTGATGCTTACAAAGAGATCTGGTTCTGGGGAGCTCGTGTGTGGCTCCCTCTTCCTCCTCCTAGTTAGAAGACCTGCCTCCCCCTCCAGCACAAGGTTTTCAGTTCAAGATGTAAAGAGTCTGTCCCTTCTCCTCTGCCCTGCACTCAACAGATCCTCATCAAACAAGGAACTGAGCAGCACATTTCTCCACATCGTGGTCTGCTGTGCCTTGAAATCAGCACACAGCTCCTTCCTACAAAAAAAAAAAGCACCCCGGTTCCCATGCAAGTGGTTGAGCTGGAAAGGATGGTCTGGGTGTTGTAGGGCCATGCTTGGTGTTACACAAGGGGCCAGGTGAAATATTGCAACCCTCCATTCTGAAGCCAAAACCTAGGGGCTCTCCAAAGGCTTGACCAAGGCGGGTTCATGACAGAGTAACTTCCCAAGGGAATCTGTATTTAGCAGCAGGGAAGTGCGGTAGGACGCGTTTCCCTAGGGAAGCGGAGATCAGAGGGAGGGGAGACGGGGCAGGCGGCCAAGGGAAGCGGGGCAGACTGGTATGCGCAGGCTGCATTTCCTCGGGGGAGATTCGTTTCATATGCAGGTATGTCTTCAAAGGGGACACCCGGTTGCAGGGGAACACGTGCTCCTGGGATGAATTGCCCCCCTGGGAACCTGAGTGGAGAGGCAGATGCCTACAGGAGCCGTTTCCCAGGGGATGGTTCTAGTTTGCCACTGATTTTCCTAACAGAACAGAGTGGTGCAGGATCTTCCAAAAACCTCAGGGACCATTAGTGGCCGGGGCTTTGGAGGTGGCATCTGCTGGCATCTCCCATTTTGTCCAAGCTCCTGCTGAAAGTAAGGTCCTGATGCAGCCGGCCGCTCTGCAGGGCTGGCTCTAGGCACAAGCCCTGCAAGACATCTTTCCCTGCTCTGCTGATGCAGCAAATCATGGTCCAGCATCCCTCTCGGGAAAGAAAATGAAACTCTCTCAAATCTCTCCAGCAGGAGCATATCCTGTGGCACACATGGTGGCTTCCCCCATTGAGAAGCTTGAACCGCCAGCTAAGCGAGCAAGTGAGGCATCTCCCACACACCTCTCGACCAAACCTGAGGGGCAAAGGGCTGTCCTTGCGTCCCTTGGACAGGCACCCCCCTCCACCAGCCGAAAGCAGACCTCTCCCCCGCCCTCAGCGCGGGCCAGGCATGGGTTTGATGGATTGCAATCCTCCTCCGCCATGGTCAAAACAAAGGTCATGGCCTGAGGAAATTGCAAACAACTTTTGCCCACCGGCCCCGGAAGAACGGGTGCATTCGTGACAAGGGGGTGAACTTTTTACGATCCCTCTGCCCTTGGCAGCCTCTTTGGGAAAGGAATTTAAAAAAGCGGGCAGGGAACATGTGGCCTCTGCCTTGCTGACCGAGGAGGAGGGGGCACCCCTGAGAGGCTGCTCCAGGCCCATGGCAAGCCCCTGCCCCTTCCCACCTTCTCCTCCTCCTCTGGCAAAGCTGCTCTGTCCCCTCTCTGCTGGGCAAGCACAGTGCCCTCGGGGGTCCCCATTTGGGGGTCAGCTTTTAGGGCTCTTGTTATGGTCCAGAACAAGTTTACAGTATTTGTTAGCGCTTAGGAGATGCTAACATTCATTCTGTATGTGTATAAATATATATACAACAAAACTGCACCCTCAGAGTGAGCTTATGGCTGGGAGCAAGGCGTTTGGGTCCGTTCCCACCTGTCAGGGTGAGCAGCTTTGCTTCGCTTTTCTCTGCTTATTCCTCCTCCGCCGAACAAAAATTGCAGCTTCAAGGGCTGGAGGGTCCCATCCCTCAAGAGATTCCCGGCTGCTTGGAGACGTTGCATTTTACGTCTCAATGTGGGACAAAATCAAAATCTTGAAATTATGAGTGGATATATTTTTTCTAGTATGTATAACTAAACAAAATGTTTCTGTGAATAGAAACCATTCGTTTTCGTCTAAATCTGAGTCCTCCTGAGCTACCCTAAATGCCTTATTCCTGCCTTTCTGTGCAAGGTGGTGTGTCCCATCTAAATTGTGGTGACTAATAGGAAAATTCAAGATGGGGTCAAGCTGCAGGATTCTTTGTTTTTAGGGAAATATATAAAACAACAAAAAAACCTCTCTAAAACACTGATGGGTGCTAAGGGCACTCCAGTTCTTCCCTTGCTGTTAGGCATCCCCCCCAAAGACCATCAGCAAAGCCTTTCTGGAGCAGAAGCTCTCCCCAGGGGCTGCCCCACGATGGGGCTGGGGGGCTGCCATTTATTTTCACACCTAAACTGGGCACTAAACTGATTCCTATTGAAACCGATTCAGCCACCCATCCCCAATTCAAGCCTGCCTGGATTAGCGAGGTGCCCTGAGATGGTTGGACAAAAAGCTGGATGTGGGAAGCATCCTAGTTTTCAGGGAGAAAGAGGCTAGAAAGGAAGTAGAGAGTTTAAAGCCTCAGCCTAAGAGCTCAGGAAAGCTCACTCCTAGTACAAGGGGGTAGCTTTGCCGACCCATGGAGGGAAGGAAGGAGGAGAAGAAATGAGAATTGAGGACAGAAAAAAAGGAAGAAAGGTAAAGAATTAGGGGAACATGTGGCCTAGCTTGATACCGCCTGTTACACTCATGATAGCATCTTGTCGAGGTTAGGACGTGGCATTTCCTATAGCACAGATAAGCTTTGTCTTCACCCGGACTGCCAGGCAGCTCTAAAAGCAGCGACTTTCCGCCCCTTCCCCAGGACTGGTTCCAATTAGCACCGGCTCCGCTCAGTGCTGGCTTAGCCCCAGGATTAGAAATCTCCCCCTGCCAATCCCCTCTGACCCAAACACTTCCTGGGACTGATGTGGCGACCAAATTCCTCCCCTTCCTAAATTGGACAGCTTGCTCTCGTCACCCTGAACTCTGGCCCCCGCCGGGGTTAGAGGGGGAAGGGGGATACGTGACAGAAAGCAGCCCTTCACCCGCCCCTGGGAACAACTTACCGTGCCCCAGCTCGGAGGACCTTGTTACTGCTTACAAGTACCTAAAGGGTGGGTTGAAGGAGGATGGAGACAGACTCTTTTCAGTGGTTCCCAGTGACAGGAGGAGGGGCAACGGGCACAAGTTGGAACATAGGAAGTTCCGTTCAAATACACGGAAAAACTTCTTTATGGTTAGGGTGACAGAGCACTGGCACAGGCTGCCCAGGGAGGTTGTGGAGTCCCCTTCTCTGGAGGTTTTCACGACCCGCCTGGATGCAGTCCTGAGTAATGTGCTCTAGGCAATCCTGCTTTGGCAGGGGAGTTGGACTAGATGATCTCTAGAGGTCCCTTCCAACTCTGAAAATTCCATGATTCCGTGAGCCAACAGCCTTTTGCAGGGCCCGGAGCTGTGGTCATGTTGGGAAGCACTCGCTGGGATGCTTGGCTTCACCTGCCTGGCCTGGGCAGCAGGGGCAGCTCCCAACACCCGGCTGGTGGTTTTGGGGTGCTCAAGATGTAAATGTGCAGCAGACTGCATCCCAGGTTTCTCCAAACACCCAGGGGTGGGAAGGTGCCAACGTGTGCTCCTGCGGGCTTCTTTGCACATAAAACATGCAAGTATGTGGCAGGGTAAGTCACAGTGAGGCCCTGAACAGCCTCAGGAGTGGGGATGTGCTGGGGATTTTACACCAATTCACTCACTTGGGCTCATTTGCCCATCTTTGTAAAATGCTCAGGGGATGAACTGGCTGCTTAGGGCACACAGAGGGAAAGAAGAGCTACGAGGACAGGATGAGGCCCCTATTTTGGCCAGCAAATGTCAGGTCTCAAAGAAATGTTTGGCCAGAATCTCTTTGCAGAGGCAGCTCCGGAGCTGTGAGCCGGGGGGAGCGTGCTGGGCTCGGGAGCAGCCCCGGCCCCAGCAAGGCTCCCACGGGAGGGGCAGATGGAGCCTGTGGCGTAAGCGGGCTACTCTGCGAAGCTGTTTTGGCAGGAGGAGAAGATGTGAGCAAGAGCATCTGTTACCAGCCCTGGAGGAGTCAGAGGGAGCTTTCACCAGCTTGAGCTGGGGAGGAAAGGGAAGGGGCACGCAGCGTGCGCCTTGGAACCTTTGAGCCCCCAACCTTCTGCTGTTTGTCCCCCGTGCCTCCTTTTGCTGGCACCAACTTTTAAGGAAAATTAAAGCCTTGATTTTGTCCTTATGAAAAGCTGCTGCATCAGCAAAATTGAGCAAGTTATTTATTCAGGGACCAGCTGAGCAAGGGCCAAGTGCAAACTGCCCTCATGCACCTACAGCAGGCGCCTTCCCACATGAAATAGTATGGCCAGTTCCCAGTTTTGGTGCCGAAACCCTCATGAGAATATCTTTCAACACCTCTGTGCTGGGAAGGCTGGAACCACTGCCCCACCTCACATGGGAGATTTAACAAACAGCAAATGGCAAGTGCCGTTTTGGGTCCAATATGGACTCAGCCCACTGCACATGAGCTCGAAAGGCTTCTCATCCCTCTAACAGCCCCCGAAGGCCGTCATACCCTGTGCTGCTTAGCATTAAAGCAGCACAAAAGGGAACCATGTAGGCTCAATTCGTTCCTCCTTCATAGCAGCACCACACCTCAGGCTTTACTCAAGGGCAGTCACCCTTTTTAAACCAAAGAGAGGATTTGGGCACATTTGGGGGAACAGACTACCTGTGACCCAAGACCGCGTGGTGTTTTGGGGAGGGAGGCAGGCTTTCCAGCACACCTGGGCTGCAGAAAACCCCACAGCCCACCAGCAACTTGGGGAAAGCGGTGACACCATCTCATTTCCACAACTGACTTGTTCATAGGCAGACAGCTGTGTTTCAGAAGGGGAAACGATCCCAATTAGCTTTCCAGGTGCTCTCTTGTAAATGGCTTTCAGGTGGTACAACTGGGTCTGACTGCAGTCCAGGGCTTTGTCTCTCTCAGAAAAAAGCCCTCTGTGTTCCCCTCCCACCCCCATCCGCTCCCCCCTTACAAAGGAAGAGGGAGACCATCCAGGAGACAAGAAAACACACATACAGCACGGGTAACTGCTATTTTAAGAACATACTTTATACAAAATAACCAATTCATATGGAAATAAAATCTACAGACCTCCAAGGATCAAGCTTTTAAAAAAGTTCTTTAAAAAAATTACCCAACACACAGTATTAAACTAACTATTGAGGTAACTGTCGCTCTTGGGGAACAAAGGTAATCAGCAGACCAAGACAAAATATACACAATATAAAAATAAATAGCATTCCCCTTTCCAGTATTGACCAGGAAAGTTCACACAACTTTGCAGCAGCAGGAGAGAGAAGAGGATCCCTGACACTGTGCTCTACAGGACGGGGAGGGATGCAGGGGAGAGAGCTGGGGCTCCTGGGCACCAGGCGATGGAGAGGTGCAGGATCTGAGTCCCCACTGGGGAGAGGAGCACTGGGGCGAGCAACTCCTGCATGAACTCCTTCCACTGAGAAATTCAGGCTATCAAACCCAACCTTTCCTAAACAGCATGGGCAGCCGGCCAGCTCAGTTTCTAACCGAGCTGAAGACAAGCAGGACCAGCCCTCGAGTATTAGGTCCCACCACTCAGCAAAAGACCCAGTCCTGAGCCCCACGCAGGTCAGATTTCCCCCACTGAAGGATGCAGGCAGGGGTTGTTTTCACAGCTTTGTGTGGGAGGTCTCTGCCGCAGCATCAGCTCACCCTCCTGTGGACCTGGGACAGTTGCTATCAGCTGACAAGGGCCAGGCTTTTGCCCCCATGGCCCCTAGACCCCCTCCCCGCCCAACAACAAAAAACACAGCAACATAAGAATAGCCTCACCCAAAAAGAGAAAGGCCCCCGTTTTCTCCTTGTGCCCCCAACAGACAGATTACATTCTTTACAAACTTACAATAATACAAAAAAAACCCCAACATCACCCAACTTCAGAAAAATGGACGTAGTGGCAAAGACTCTCCCGCTACCTCCCCCATCAATGCCAAGTGAAGCAGCAGCGGGTCACTCTCCTCCCCCAGAGGCATAAAACCAGCAGTGCTAAATCAGCAGTGCACCCACCCCTCGCTCTGCAGCAGCAACAGGCACCCCTCTTCCATGTACTCTGCTTCACGGATGAGGCTGACCTTTACCAACTTGTTCCCTTCCCTTTCTACCTTCCCGACCACAGAGGAAGCAACCAGCGACCTAAATCGATCCAACAGTCGCTGTGAAAGCAGGAACGTGGTGTAGATAAAACGCAGGGCCACAGAATGCACCTTGCTTCCCACTCAAACTGTGAAGCCCCTCAGTGTTTCATAGCCATTTGCTCCCTGAAACAATATGGGAAGGTCAAAGTTGCACTGCTGCACGTTATTATTGCTCAGAAAAAATCAGGCAGTGGTGTTCATTGATCTATCAAGGAAGAGAGGCACCAGCTTTCATGGTTGTACACAGCATATATTTTTAATCTAAGTCCCCTTGGAGGCAGACATGCCAGGATCATGCGCGGGAACCCTGCACAAGGGCCAGGAGCAAATCCTTGTGCTGTCAGAGGGACAGACATCACCGTGCCAGGGTGTCAAACCCTGGGACCATGGGGGAGAACTAGTGAGCCACTGAGGACACCTTAAATTCACGAGGAGAGTAAATGTGTACTCCCCACCTGCTTTTTATATGCATGTGCAGAGGAGACAGCTGGCAAGTTCAACCTTCTGCCCTTCTACTCACGTGGGCAGTAAGCTTTCATCTCTGCACTTGACAGCAACTGACTGCAGCAAAGTGAGCAGAGGGAGAGAAACTTGAAAGCTAGGAAGGAAGGACAAGGGAAATGTTGGCGCATGACACAAAAGGGGATCAGAGGACTTTCCGAACTAAAAGTTGAGGCCCAAGCTCCTGTAGCTCCCTGACTGGCTTCAGAAAGGGAGATCGCTCCTCTGACGTACTCAACAGTGTTTGAATGCACTAGGTGTTTACTTGCCTCTTATTAATTTGAAGGCCAAAGGAGTCCCTAATGGCTGTCTGGTCAAACTTTGTCCACAAGGGTATCTTGACCACATAAAATCAGTTCCACTTTTACTTAGAAGATATTCCACTTACTGCACTTCTGCTAGTGAGCCATGTGTTTCCAGATAATAAGGGCGAAGGTGATAATCCCAATTAATCCTGAGGCCTAATTAATCCTTTGTTCCCTCTTCCACTGGTGGACATAGCTCTTGCTCTCTCCTGGATGCACTGTCCACTTTAGCAGCCACGCTTCAAAAAGAGGAAGACCTTTGCCAAAAGAAATCTAGGCCACTGCCACTGCTGCAGATTAAGGGGAAAAACCTAAGTCGGTGCAAGGCCAGCAGTGTTAAAACTACGAAACGCTCCACAGTCTCTCAGATACTGCCTGTGAGCCAAAGCAGGAGAGTAATCAAAAAGGGTATGGCATCACACAACTTGCAACACCTGCGCTTCGAAGGTACACTTGGATGTTACTATTTAGTTTTAAATACATACAACCCTGTCCTGAATTTCCTTGCCTCGGAGTGGGCTGAGCCTTGCTCTTGTCATCCCAGGAGCCCCTATTCGGAGACAGCTGGAAATGGGTTCCCCCCAGTACTTTTTCAGAGAGGGAGGTGGGCAGCGGAGAGTGAAAATGAGAACGCATAGTTCATTATGTGCTGGTTAAAAGCATTTTCCTTCCGCATGGGCGGCAGGGGTCCTGCCAAGCCCAAATGTGCTTTACCCCCATCTGTATGTTAAACAGGTACAGATGGGGAAAGGCTGGAAGGTCAACGTTTGAGATGCTTTCTCGGTTACAATGAGCACACGCTCTTAAAGCTTGTCACATGGCTTGCAGCTGCAACACTACTTTCATAGCCTGCTATCTCAATCTCAGCCTTACAGAAAGGATATGGCACTCACACACCTGCTCTTCAACCACCAGCGCTGTACTTAAAGTGAAACAGGAATTCTGCAAGAGCAAACTCCTTTACCACCAATGCACCCCAGTAAAAAAATTTTCAAGGGGTTGCTCTGATTAAGCGTAGACCCAATTTCATGGTTCCTCTGCAGTGAGGGGAACGAGGAGCAACCACACCATCACCAATTCCCCTGTTTGTCTTCTCCAAGCTACCCCTCGGGATGGTGCTTCCCCATCACTTGGTTCAGCACCTTCTCCAAAACTCCACAATGCACATGGCAATACCATCTCCTCAGAAAAGGAAAGCAGAACAAAGCCATCAAGAGCAAAGCAACAGCCCTGGCTGAACAGAGAGATGCACAGAAGACTGACAGAGATCAGCAGAGGAAAAAACAAGAATGTTGTTTTCTAATTATACTTTCATTTTAAATGGAGAAGTGTTGGGGTGAGAAGCTGCAGGAGAACCGCCTCAGTCAGCAGAATGAAAGACAGCCTCTGTGACTAGCTTTCAGATAAGACATCAAGAAGCTGATAGCGCTCCAAGACCTCGAGAAACCACACTTACAAAAATATACACAGGAGATTTGTTTCGGAAAGTCTGCATGGGAAAGGCATTTGGCAGAAGAAAGGATCAGAAGCTCTTCCAAGAAAAATGTCTCCATGCACTTTAAAGTCACAAATCAAACCAGTTGGGCCTTGAAGCTTCAAATTTACTTTCCTCTTTTGTTGTCCTCATTGCAGGCTGGTGCCTTGGATTGCTACTGAGTGGTTTGGTGGGTCACACCATGGAATTTATAGACTGCAAACTTATGCTGGACACAGCTAAAAATCACTGTGAAGCCTCAGTGACTGGCCTTCTTAAAATACTTAAGTTGAATTGCCAGGGCCTGTGGTGCTTAAGATGCCTGAAGCTTCCAGAGTCCCAGGGGAAGTTTATACAATGGCATTTATAATGGCAATTGAACGTCTTGGGAACTTGGGAACACTACACACACCACTTGCAAAGGGCAAGGCGGTGGGGAGATCAAGATGCTAAAAAGCCGAGTAGGGTACAAAGCTCTTCTGAGAATATTGGAAATTTTTGGCATGCTCAAGCACGGTCAACATCATATTCATTCTACGTATTATATAGTCTTCTTTAACGTGAAATCCATAATTACAGCAAAACACATCCTCCATATGGGAAAAGTAAAAGCTACAGGAAACTTTGCAAAGTCACTAGCTCAAGATGCTTGCTGAAGAAGGATCAACTGCTAATATACTATCCTACAACAATGGTGAGGGATGAGAAAGAGGGTTTCCAACCAGAGTGCAGAATTTCTCTGTATTGTGTTAAAATATTATTTAAGATAGTGACATAAGTATGGCACTCAAAAGCCAGGATATTTTAAAATGCAGCTACATGTCTCCTGCGCTCTATGACAACCCATGGCAAAAAGTGCTGCTCTGTACATAAAGAGCTGCCATTTTACTGTCTTCTAAATCTCTCCTTAAACACGTCTTTCACAATATCTACAAAACAGCCCTGCGCAGCATGGGTTGGGAAACCATAAACTATAAAATCCACGTATTCTGCTTCTCCGTGTGTATTTCCACTGGTGTTCCACCCCAGCAATCTGCTCCCAGCCCCATGTACTCTGAGGGGTACCAATTTTCTGTGACTTGCTCAGATAGTACCTGAGATAGAGCTCTAATTTTTGGGGCACCCCTAGATGTCATCATAAAAAGAAAAAAAAAAACCCAAATCCAAACCCAAACACTTATGAACAAAGCATTTGAAAGTCTGGAAACTCTGAGCACAAGCAGCTTTCTATCTTAGCATGCCCTGTCCCCAGGATAGCACTACCGCAGTAGCCCAGCCCAGCCCAGCCCAGCCATAGTTCCCCTAACAGTATAGTACTTTTCTAATATAAACCACGTGTCCTCACAACAGCAGCTTGTTAGTCACTTTAATAAGAATTACCGACTACATCAAAAGCCATTTACCTAGAAACTCTCCCAGGAGGAATCAGCTTCACTAGTCTGTTTTGTCTACCATCTGCAAGTCAAACCCTTCTCCCAGATCTCCATTATGTCAGGTAAGGGATAATATCTTCATATCACACACTCCATATAGGATCCTTAGGGTATCTATCACTGCCTAAGATTCCACTACGCTCTCCGGGCAGACCACAAGCAATTCTTGCCTTTCTTATTTGTCCCTTGTTTTGATCTGGGTTTGGTACTCATCCAGATGCCATGACCACTAGAACCATGTTTTCAGCGCCAGTTCCAGCTGAAGGCCAAGAGTGCTTCAGCTTGGTTGAGGTTTTTTTTTTTTTATAGCTTCTAAAAACCTCCTGTACCACAAAGTTCACAATGAGCTGAATGAAAGCCACTTCAAGTATTTAGGTAACTGTGATACAGAAGACACAGGCTGAAGTAGGGCAGGAGTTGCTTGCAGAATCTACATTCACATTTCCAGAATTTTGAATGCTTTGCTACAAGTTATATTTTACAGTTCCTCTATTTTTAAATGTGCTATTTCAAATTACCTTTATGTCTACAATGAACTAAAGATTGCTTTACAAGGAGAAGCAACTGTGTTTTCATTTGTCCCAGGTTTATTGTCTTGAAGAGCAGTTATACTTGCACAGTTTTTCATAAATACCTACTACTGCTTCAGTACCTCCATTCAGGGAAGGATCCAGCAGACCTGCATTTCCGAGCTGGGGCACCTCTGAAAACCCACTGCCAGCTGACAAGTTAGCAGCAGACCCTCAGATCTGGGTCAAATTCGGATGAGCTATAGCATAATGTTCTTGGCTTGGGGAGAGCAGTTACCTGCTTCTCAGTCAAAGGACAACCTTCAGCATCATCTATTCCAGTTTATACCAATCAACCAGTGACAATTGCTCCCCGATAGATGAACACAAATGAAAAAAAACCAACCAAACAACACACACACACAAAAAATCTCCCTTTTGTAATGTAATGGCATCTATAGATAGATGTTGTAATTCACATTATATTGAAGTCTTCCTTTGCGAAGGAGCCAGCTGTCCCAGGCAACTCACTGGACTGAGCAGACAGCAGCTATAGTTCGCAGGCAGCTGCAGCAGTGAGGAAGAAGAGCCGTGTTTATAAACACGCTTGTGAGAACAGCATGAAGAAGTTTAACTCCTGTTAGGCTTGGAAAACACCTTGGCCCTACACAGCTCATCAGAGGCAAAAGTACTGTAGCAAGAGAGCAGTAAGACTCATTGGTAAGATGGAACTGATGCAGCAGTCCTTTCTTGTTCTAACTATTTCAAGAAAGAATATTTCTCATCTTTTAGGCTTTTTGTGCTTCCAAAAGCTTAGGACAGAAAGACTAATGGCTCAGTCAGATGCTACCTGCCATTTGCTCTAACAGCTTTGCCAGCACATGGTAGATCTACTCAGCAGGACAAAGGCCGTGCAGTCGTGCATGCTAGTGCAATACAGCTAAAGGTACGAGTGATGGCGCCATCCAAGACAACAAAGCAGCCAGAAAAATTCTCAAGAAATCTGGAGACAAAGACCCTCCCCTGGCTGGTACCACAGACTAAACAGCATGCTGCTCTGTCCTCACTTCTGCTGCCACTTTTGCTGTTGCTAGCACAATTTGCCCAACACATCAGCAGATCCTCCTTTTAACCATACTGCTGTCCCCCCAGTGCAACCAGCAGCCTGCACCAGGGCTGTGGTCCCAGCAGATCTTGCTGCCCAGTCTTGTAGTGTAGCAGTTCCACCTTGTTTTATCCTAGTTCCCCCAAGAATAATCAGCCGTATTAGCTTTAAGACGCGAGTAAACATCTGCAGATGAGATTCCCACCGAACTCATTTGTAAAACCTTCATTTGAACGTCAGTGTTGGCAAAGCACTGGCATGCAGGGGTTCCCCAGTGCAGTACTGCAACTGGTGAGGAACCTGCTGCAGACTGTGTATAGCCTCAGAGGGAAGCTACCACTAGCCCTGTAGGACTTGCTGCTATGGCATCAATGATGACAAAGGTAAACCAACGCAACTCGAGCACACGGCCCTCTCGTCCCTCATCCTGAGCCATGCCACCTCAACATTTGATTCCAAATCAGTGCTTTCTGATTCACCTGCAACTTGCTAATGCCAAATCCAATTCCATAGGCCAAAAAATGGCTCACACTGCAGCAAACCAACCGTTCCCCCAAAGCAGCCTCATGCTCCTCCTTTACAGGCAACTGAGAATGGTCAGGAACCCTGGAGTACTTTCTGCTTCTCTGCTGCTAAGAAGTGAATATAGCCAAGGGACAGAGAAAGAAAGGTGGGGATTCTGCTCTTCTCCTTGGGCAGCAGGGCAGTATAGATTTGCACAGTACTTGTTCTACTGGATAGATGCTGCTCCACCCCCAGCTGCATCAGTTTCACTGAAAGAAGTCTAAGATGACCAGTTATGCCATTTTCTGTTTTCTAGAGCATACATTTCTCCTATCAGAAAGGCAGGGAGAAGGGTACTATATTAGCAGAAGGGACAATGCCGTGAGTATCCTGTCCTGGTTTCAGTTCCTGGTCCTGGTTTCCTTGTTCCCCCATGATGACAGGAGCTGGAAGTGCACTCAGGCCCTGGATCCAGAGGGGACAGAGGTGGGGGTGAGGCAGGAAGGAGGAAGAAGACAAGAGAAAGAGGAGGACACATTATGCTCCTGAGCAATTCCTACTATTAAGTCAACCAACCGTCGGGTTGTGTCTTGGTTGCAGAGGATAGGAAGGAGGACAGCAAGTCATCCATCACACGTTCCTTCTCTTCTCTCCGCTTCCCTCAAACCCTCACCCTATCCTGAAAGATTTCAGTGTGATATGATTGTAAACAGTTAAGGATTCCTCCAGTGCTAAGCCCACTACAAGCTGGGCCCACCACCTCCCCCATTATGTACAATACATTCACCAACAACAGAAATTTATTTAAAAAGGCAACAGGTTAAATTCTGTAAACTGGATCCAGCTCCAAAACACACACGTTAATACTACAAGTAAAATTCCATCATCATCCTCTTCCACCCTGAAAAATATACCTGAGTTTAGCAGTCAATGAAAGTTTCTGCCCCCACCCCCGCCCTCCCCACCCAAAAAATCCCTCAAACCCTGAACGAGACGCAGTCTCCGGTCACAGAAAGCCACTAGTTTGCGATGCTCGCCCTGCGGTGGCGAGCCAGCTGCTTGGCTGGCTGGGGCCCAGCACCGCTCCAGGTTTCCAACACAAAAGCCGTTGCGGCACCATGTTCCACGGACCCAGGAAGCTACATGCTGCTCTGGCGAGGGGAGGGTGGGAGGAAGGTCTGCCCCTCCTCCCCCTTGTCCAAATCACGTGTGGCTTTCATCTTCGTGAGGTCCTTCGTTCCTCGGACTAGCTCTGGAAGAGGAAGAACAAGAGTTGGAGGTTTTAACTGGCAGCTTTAGAAAGGAATAACCTCATGATTGCATGCAATCAGTTCAAAGCTGGCACTATCGGTCCGCCTAAGTTACATTTTACATTCAGCTAAGACTACAGAGACATCCCCAACTCCTCTACAGAGCAGTAGTTCACTTCCCAGCTTCCTCCAGTGCTTTCCACTCCCATCCAACACTTCACTCCTTTAACCAGTGGGAAGAGACTCGCATTTCAACTCTGTTCTCTCTAGGGGCCCTTACTTGATCCAGAGGCAACGCTGATGGTTTTTGTGGCGTCAGATCTTCCCGGGACATGGTTGCTGTAGGCATCTTCGGGAAAGGAACTTGAGCCTGATGCATTTGCATTCTGGAGCCAGGTTGAATGGAGAGAAATTTAGCACATGAACATCAAGAGCAAATCCCATCTACTTGGTTGAATGCATACATACAACATTCGCATACAAGCATGCATCTCATGTATTCTTCTTTCTGGCTTTCCCCCAAAACACAACCTTTAATCCCTGCCACCCCTGCAATGGCTTAGTTGTAAGCCAAGCCCCCTGAATACTTGAAGAAGGGCTGTCATGCTGGGACTATGACAAAACAGTAGCAGTTGAAGCACATTTATAAAATCTGAACAGGGAATTTTTGGAGTAGCAGAATTTTCCACTCGGGGATAAAATGTGATATACACAATCTCAGTGAGAAGTAATTTTCTGTGAGGGAAATTTGAGACAGAGAGGAAGGGCAAAGCAAGAGGAGGGGAAAAAGGGAGCAACATCGAAGTAAAGGAGTTCATAATAAATTCATAACTTTTAGTTAACTACTCTGCCCTGCTATGAGAAAAATGCAATAAAATTCTTGAAAAGAAAATGGTAAGACCTTATTCGATTAACAGATGCACAACCCTGGATGACACATTAACAAAACACCGTCAAATAAAACAAAGCACTGGTGTATGGATGAGATGGATGGGACAGGATAACAGGTCTCCACAATGGCTATTGCTACTTGCTTTTAAGGAGCTGCAGCAAGACTCTCTCCAGCTTACAGAAAGGTCTAAGAGACCTTTTACTCCAAGGGTGTAAGAGTAATCTGTTAGCCTCTCAACAGCACTGCCCATCTCCTCTGACTTCAACCCATGTCCTTTCAAGGATATCCAACACTTATAGTCACCCAGGCATCACCCCCATCCCCCCTCCCACCTTGCCTTCTTGCAGAAAACATGATCTTACCCCGAGGGTCTATACAAGTCCTGGGGTGGCCCCCCCATGCCACCTCCACTGCCTCTCTGCTCCATCAGCAAGGCCTGAAAGTGACCTACGTTCTCCTCCCGACAGCGGTACAGGGGTCCCTCCTGAGAGAGGCCGTTGGCCTGGCCAGGGGCCGGATGATGAGACAGGTGAGCATTCATGGGTGATCCATATGTCCTGGGCTGGAAATGACTGGCGGGATGCCGGGATGCATAAGGAGAGCCAGTCTGCAGCATCACCCCGTGGGGAGGGAAAGCAGATGGGCCAAATCCCATTCCCGAACCCAGGTGCGGTGGGGGGGCTCCATAGAGGAACTCGCCCGCTGCCACCGAGTTTTGCCTCTTCGTGGCTGCGTTGTGGTTGTCCAAATCAAGGAACTCTTTGGGACTCTCCGGCCTTTCCTGGGACTCCTCGGACTTCTCGTCTTCAGGCCCCAGGTCCTGCCCGTCGCTCGGAGAAACCTCTTTGGCACTCGCTACGTCCATGCGGTTGGGAGAAGCCAGGGCGGCGCTCAGTGCCTCGCAGCCCTGCAAGCCGCTGGTGGAACCCCGGTCCGGAAAAGGGGGTCTGGACAGGGATGGGTGGGCGGTGGGGTGCCCGCTGGGACTGGCCTGGGGGTGGAGAGGCCTTTGCCAGTCCGAGTAGCCCTGCGGACAGGCATAGTAGGGCGGTCGCTGGTAGTGGTGGTAGGAAGGTTGAGGCTGCGGCTGGTAGGGGTAGGGCATGCCTTGGGGTGGCCGATACCGGGGGAAGACGCCGGGGTGGGCGCTGCTCGGCTGGAAACCTCGCGGGGGAAAATGCTGGGGGTGGGAGGCAGGAGGAGGAGGCTTTCCCCCCATCACGGGGCCAAACCCCTGCAGGCCTGGGTTGATGTGATACCGCCCGGCTGAATTTGGGTATTCCAGACCGGGCATGTAGAGAGGGTGGAACTGGTTGGGGGTGGCCCCCATAGAGCTGGTGTCCACGCCAGGGAGACCGGTGCCCTGCCCCATGCAAGGCACAGCTGCTTCGGGCAAAACTTTCCCTGTGCCGCAGAGGGGCTTCTCCAGCAGGTTGGCAGATAGCCCCTTCCCCTCGGCACCGGCTGCCGGCCCTTCACCTGCCGCCCCATTCTCAGGCAGGGGACCCCCTCTCTCGGAGGTGGGTACCAGGTCCCTCACACAGCCTGAGCCGCCAGCATAGCTGCTCTCCGCTGGCCATGTGCCTTTGCTCTGCCCTGCCTTCAGGTCGCCCTTCACGCCGGAGCCACCCCCCTCCCCGTCCGGGGGTAAGGCACGCCTGGTGCACTCCATGGCCAGCGGGGGCTTGGGATGAGGTAGGAGTTTGGTGTAGGCCCCGTCGGGAATGCCGATGCACTGAGCCTTCTCGTCCACACCTGCTGGCGGCTCCACTGGAAAGAAAGGGGGAAAAAGTCACACATCGGTCTAATTTTGGAAATCAGCCCTCCCCGCCCGACACGTACACACGCCTACTTGCGCTCACCCAAAGCACACGTGCCAAAGAGTAATTCCTGCCAGCTTAAGCAAGTCTACCAAAGTAGCCTCTCAAGCCTCTTCTGCTGCTGACCCAAAGTTGCTCTGCCCATCAAGTCCCTAACATCTGGATGGAGAAACATCCCACTTTTGTGCAAATGGAAGAGAGAAAGGAGTGACTTTCCAAAGCCATGGCAGTTCTTCCATTGTAAGTACTCCAAAGCCTACAATGTCCCATCCTCTACTCAAACCTTTCTACAGCATGGCACCAGGACAACTGCTCTTCTGTGGGGTTGCAGCCTCCCTCCCACACCCATCACACAGTCTTCCCTTCAGAGACCTTTAGCAATTCTCAAGTGCATTTTTGCAAAGTTGGGTGGCCTGCAGTAGCTGCTTCTTTTAAAAGAGCTCTTTTAAAATCTACTCATGAGGTTGCACCTCTCTTGGAAAAGTGGCACATGTGGACTGAACCCTCAAGATACAGGCACACTGTAGTTTGCAAGCCACCGGTAAATCACACCTCCACCAGACTAATATTGCACGTGTGGCTTTGGTCCGACACATGGGTGCGCAGAGGCTGCCCAGTGGAGAGGCAGAGTTGGGAAACACCGCAGTGGGGTCCACGTGACAGAAAGATAAGAAGTTGAGGTAACAGCAGCTTGCTTTCAGGCTGTGTTGCCCCTTCTGGTTCACAAGCCCCACTTGCCCACAGCTTGGGCAGAAGCGTTACCTCACACTGAGATGCTGCAGAGCCAATTGCAGCCATATTTTAACCAACTGTGATTTGGAGATGTGGCTACTTTGCCCTGCAATCACTCAATGTCCTCCCTCAGTCTCTGTTCTATATCCAGCACAGTTAAATGATGATGGCTTTTAAGCAATGCCACACAAGGAAAGAGTTTCCTTTTAGTGCAAGGCACACAAGGGATCGATAAAAGATGCAAGGGTTTTGATCTCTAGTTTACCAGCTAGAATTAATGAAAAAAAAAATTTTTTTTGATCTCTAGGGTTTTTTGATCTCTACTTTAGGTTTGTTTTATTTTTAAGTTTTTTTTTTTTTTGATCTCTAGTTTACCAGTTAGAATGAATGAAATTCAACTAGAAAGAAACTTGCGATGGCACACAAGACACACTGCCATCCCCCCTGAATTGACACGGCTGCTCAGGGGCTTTCAGGCAGTCCTGTTGTGTGAAGATTTTGAGATGTTGAGAGCTCACAAGGCACACGTGCATTTCAGAGCAGAAGCCGTACTGACATATACTCAAAGGAGTATATTTAAACCATGTATTCACATAACGTCTTCTTTCCTTACCTAACTCTCTGCAGATACAATTTTTATATTAACTCCAAGTGAGCTCTAGAAGCATCACAGCCTATGCTTTGCATTTGCACCCCATGGAAAACTGATAACTTGCAGGTATAGCTGGGACAGAGGGGACCTCTGGCAGGCTACAGTGAAACAAAACAATCTTAGAAAAACCTAAGCGATGGCTGGAGTAGAAAATATATTCCAATTTAGGTTAAAAAAAAAAAAAAGTATAAAAACTGTGTCCCCCACAACTATTTAATCAATATTTCAATTCTTTCCCAGAAAAAAAAAAAACACCCAACCTGCTTTTGCTGCTGAGCCTCAACCACCATTTAAAATTGACTCCGGTAAGCCTGAAGGTCAGGGCATACTTTCCACTTCTCTCATGGCACAAACCCAAATAGCGCCACATTTGCAGACACAGGCTTTGTGCACCTGTGTGACAGTTAAGGCTTGGGTCCCTACAAGTTTGGAGCCCAAGAGCAACAAAGCTGGCCTGGGGGTGGCTCCTGCCCCCTCCCCAAAAGCGCACACCAGCAGGCAGAGGGTCTGCCCCGGCACGGGGAATGGCGGCGCAGTGCAGCAGGCTGGAGGGATGCCGGGCAGCAAGCAGAGGGGAGGCAGGCAGGGGGATGCAGGCAACAGAGGTGGGCAGGGAAGGTCAAATGCTACCAGTGGGTGCTCGAGGGGTTACCTTGGTTGCTCTCCGTCTCCATGGTCTGGCCAGTTGGGTCCTGCGAGCTCCCATTCCCCACGATGGGTTTTGGGGGCTGCACACCGGTGGAGGAGGCGGCGTGTGCCAGCTGGGGAAAGGGTCCAGGGAGGTGCGGCGGGGGCGGCTGGCGAGGGTGGTAAGGCACACCCGGCGGGCACACGCGGGAGGACAGCTGCTGCATGGCGATCATCTCCGGGCTGTCCATCATGGAGTCCCCACCCTGGCACCCTCTTTGAACCTGAGGGGGTCCCCCGAACAGAGGGGCTGGCGGCTGCGGCATCCTCTGGCCGGCGGCTTTCCCAGGCGGTCTGATATACCCTGAGGGAGGCACCCCATGAGGTAGGAAATTTGATTGCTCGGTCCACTGGCTGGGAGGCAGCGGTGGCCTCATGGCCCGGGGGTCCATCATATGACCCAGGGCGCGGGGCTGGAGCGAGGGCCCCGGCCCCATGGGCGCTTTCTCCTCTGGCCCCACGGCGCCCTGGCCAGTGGGGCCGTGGCTGCCGTTCCACAGGGCCGGGTGCGCACGGTTCATGTACTTGTAGGGCCGGTACATGTGCCCCGGGGGGACCTCCGAGCCCTCCGGCGGCCTCACGGGGGGCCCGTTGTGCCTCGGAGGGAGGAATCCCTGCTGGAACTGGGCCGGCGGGTAGACGGCGTCAGGCGGGGGGCCGCTCATGCGCCCCAGCTGCAGGGTGCCCGGCCGGGGGCCGAGGCCGGCGACGTGGGTTGGTCCTGCGCACGCCTGCTTCTCCGGGGCGGCCAGCCTGTGCCCACGGTGCTCGCTCAGTCCCACGGCCGGCTGGGGAGGAGAGGGAGAGAGAGGGAATGAGACAGATGGGTGTTGGTGACAGCCATCGTACCGAGGAGCGGAGGGGACCTGCGGGTCCCGGGCTGCAGCGTTTCTTACCTGCATGGCAAAGTGCTGGTGCTGCTGGACCGGGTCTCCGGGATGGGGCTCAGGCACTCGCGGTGAGCCGTAGAGTTTCGTGGGATCCGATCCGCGCAGGGGGCCAAATGTTCCCGGCACGGCTGGTCTCTGGGGGATGGGGAGAGGTGCGGAAGAGAGAAAAAAAACAATTTGTGAAGGGCAGTAAAGCAGCAGAGCTGCTGCAGGCAAGGGGAAGGCAAGGCTGGAGGAACCACACAGATGAGCAGATGGGCTTTCTGGAGAGACCATGAAAAACCTGCACTCCCTTTCCTCTGAGGTGATATAGCTTCCCTGCCAAAGCCCAGCCACGTGTCCCCATGCTCAGGTCATGATACACTCACCTGTCACCCAGCTACTTGGGAGCAAGCAAGAAGACTGGAAGAGGCAGTGGTTCGCTCCAAGGAGAGGAGCGGATCACAAGAGCATGTGAGCAGGACAATGGGGGAACATGCTAGATTTCCTTCAAAATACTTGTTGCCTCCAGCTCTCCCACTGCCCCCCTCTATTTGCATCACAAGAAGCACGCTAAAAATTTTGTTTGATCTCTAGCTAAAAGGGCAAGGGGTTGTATGGATCTCAGAGGAGCAGCTGATACACCACATCACAAGACATCACTGGTTAAAATGGAAAAGGCAGTGAAGGATGAGTGAGGAACAGCCCAGAGGGGAGGCAGAACAGGTGGCATTCAGAGAAGCAATGTTGGGCTAAATGCAGGTCACTGCTGCAGTCCAGGGTGGCCTTGTGTTTAATTTCATTTACTGTTTTTATAAATACTCAAAGCACGAAATGCAGCAGTACACAGATGGCACAAAGTTACCAGGCATCTGTAAACAATTGAGACAAAAGAAGACCAGCTTGTTCAGCATCATAAATTGGAGGTTAAAAGAAGAAATGCGACTGCTTTCCATGCACAATGGGGTAACTGTCAAAGGAGAGAAGAGAACTGGGGGAGCCAGGGCTGGTGCAAGCCCACACAGGGACATGTTGGCCATGGGAAGCGTTAGGAGACTGTTCCCAGCTAGCGTGGCAATGACTGGAACTGCATCAGTTTAAATCTAAGGGCTGAAAAGTTTCAGTTGCAGAAACCATAGCCCTGACCTTTAATCTCTGGGAAAAGGTTCTTGCCACGCAGTAGGGATTTCACAGTAGACAGCTTCATTCCCCTTTACCTCCCTCCCTCCGCAGGCATGATGGGTGAAGGACAGCAGAAACTGCTTCTTACCATCTGGCCAGGATGTGGCACAGGGCTGGGCATGCCGCCATACTGCAGAGAGCGAGGGAAACCTCGCCCATTGGAAGGACCAACTTCTCGAGGAGGCTGCATTGAGTTGCCACTTGGATCCTCTGCAGAGGATGAGGAGAAGGAGGAGGAAGAGGAAGAGGAGGAAGAAGCAGGAGCCCTGGAAGTAGCTCGATATGGTGGAGGTTTTCCTCCATTTTCCAGGCGTTGCTGCCTCTTGCCTGGTCCATCTGGGTCTCGCGACCGAGTCCAAACACTGCCTGTGCTGGAGCGGCCAGTCCGCCGGCTCCTCTTCTCTCGTCTCCCATCTTCTCTTATCCAAAACTCCTCATCTGTGTCTCCATCTTCCCCAGGGAAGTGCTTCATCATTGCTCGGTGGAAACACCTTTCTAAGTTGTAAGCCATCTTGGTATATTCTGCAGTAAAAAACCCGCAACATCAGGGACAGAGCCTTATAGAGAGAAACGATTAAACAACATCAGACTTTCCCATTAGATAAATCATCTCCCCTCTACAAAGTTTCTTTGAGGAAGAGTTTTGTTTCTAACTAGTTGACTTTGGTTTACGTTCATAAACTCAATAAGCAGCACAGCATCAGATTTGTTCAGTAACCTCACCAGGGGACAGGCAAATAGGCATGACAAAGTACCATTAGCAGCACGGCTTGCAGAGTCAGCATTAACCCAGTGTTCCAGCATAGCGCCAAGAATTACATTACTAGAAGCACCACCTCTGCTCGCAGAGATGCGTGACCTGCACAGTTAGCCAGCAGAGTCCTGAGAGAAGAAACGCGAACTTCCAGCAATGCTATTTGATTACATTCAGAGGCTTTTCTTGGACTCGTTCAAGTATCTGCTGTATGCTACGAGACAGAGGAAAATCAGCAAACATATCTATCCATGCATGGTTTCTAAAGCACTTGCTGACTCTGACACAAATGCTATTGCCAACACCAGTGTCCCCATTGCATCATTTCCACAGGACAGTTCTGCTCAGAGGGGCTCCTACTTTTCACTGGAGTGGATAGGAAGGAAAAGACATGTGAGAGGTGTTAACGACAAGAGCTTAAAGCAAATGACTTTCCAGTTGTTTCCACTAAACTAACCCAGAAGTTCCTCTGGAAACAGAGCTCTCCCAGTGGCAGTGCAGGAATGCTTTTACTTGGGGCCCACAGTGACAAGCTGGGTAGCTCTATTTTCCCTTTCAAGGCAGTGCTGGTGAGACACAGTCTGCAGTGATGACCCACCATATGGGAACTGATTTCTTACCTAAGCAACATGCAGAATTTTAATTGGCATGGCAATTAAACCCAGGGTTTCCCATTTGCAGAGTCACGTTCATTCAACAGCCAAGGAACCTAAAACCTACATTTTTCCATCCAAAGGACTACAAAAGCCTGGCTCTTTCCTCACTTTTCTGTGGTACTCAACAGGCACTGGTGGCTAACCAGACTCCCATGCTTTTCAAAGTCTGTGATAGATATTATGAGACAAAAAAGCACACTGAAACACACAAGCACACAAAGGAACGAGCTCAGAAACAGGCTTTCTTCTCTTTGTATGTTCTGCCTTCACCATCTACCAACACGCGAGTCCCTTAGTATGCCAGGCCCCAATTCAGCATCACCTAATTGTGCTAAAAACCAGGCTAAACCTCCAGGCCTTATAATACTCAGGAGCTCCTACTTTTTCACCCAGCGTCCCAAAAATACCCCAAAAGAGAATAAGCACTAATAAAGTACTGGCGAGTAGGGAGAGATCAGTGCTTGCTTTGACTCAGCACTGCAAATAGATGAACTTAGCATCTTACTGCTCTTACCACTGCCTTCACCATTGTACTTAAGACAGTTCCTGAACATGGTCTTCATATCGCCCACAAATTCTTCCTTGGTGCAGTACTGACCTCCATTCAACTTCTTCTCCATGCTAGAGATGTCCATGGGAGCCTGAAACACACCAAAACCTCCCTTCAGTTAAAGAAAGCATAGTGGAGATTACAAAGTGGCATAAATAGCTTCCTCAAAAAGAGAGGATGGAGAGTGGAGGCTCCTTTCCTGAGAGGCAGCCTCTCATCTTCGGTTTCCTTGACTTGTAAGGCTAGAAGGGACTACTGGAGTTATGCAGTTTGACTGCGAGGGTAACAGCCCACAAAACTTCAAAGCACTTCCAAAAAACTGCATCCTGGTGAAAGTGCATCAGTTAAGATGGTTGGACCACTTTCCATACCTTAATGATCTGGTAGTAGTTGGGAGCATACGATTCATCAACGGGCTCCAAGAAGGGCCAAGAGTCCTTGTGAGCCTTTACCACATCTAGAACTGGCAGTAACAGAAGAAAGGTGAATGGTTACACACACGTGCTCAGGGGAGTATTTCACTTTGAACATGTCATGCAAAGGGGAAAGCTGGGGCAGGACTAACCTTTGTACATGGCTGTGAACTCATCGTCCAGTTCAAAGCTGTAATGGGAACCACAACAGTGAATGTGCAGACTGAGGACATATAAGACATGCTCTTGTACTTCACCGTCCCTTCCACGCCATGCGCAGTGCCATAATGCTGAGAAATAGGCCTCATCACAAACACTCCTCTAGTGTGGACCCAATCCAGATGTTTCTCAGCTTACTGCTTGCTGTTCTCTAACCTCACTTCTCCCTCCTCATTCCTGTGAATGATCACGCTCCTCTCCTCCCCGTACTCACTACTTCAGTGTACCCGCGTGCTGCACGCCCAGCTGCATACTCACAGATCCTTGGTCCTTCGCTCTTCCCTGGTAGGGGAACTGGGATCCAAGTGGGAAAGCTCAGGGGGGAGCTCCTTCCCCTGTGCCAGCAGCCAGGCCCGCTCTTCACGAAGCTTCCTCCTCCTGGCCCGTTCTGCAGTGGGGAGGGGAAAGAGAGGTGAAAAAACATTCAGCACTCCTTGTCAACAAGATTCTGCAGGAAAAAACGGAAGGCAGCTCCTGCAATTCTCAAGAACTCCTGTGAAATGTTCTTGTTCTTTCAGGAAAAGCAGCAACAGCACAGGAGCAGAGGAGGTGAGACTACAGCACACCATCAACACGCCTCTTCATTTCCCCTTGACTTTACTATCAGTGATTTTGAAGCATTACTGTGATACAGATGCTCCCCCAGGCAGCTTCCAGACAAATTCCTGACAATGATGTGGTACAAAGAGAGAAGTTCAATGCACAGATCTAGGTGTAGATCAGCACTATGAAAAGAGCTGTCTTGTTAAGTTACCATCCTTCAGGTGCTTCACCTCAGCCAGGTGAACTCAAGGCAGCTGTTTTTGCACTGAAGTGGATGAAGAGCAGTGCCAAGGGAAGGGTGAAGTTCTACCAGCTGGGTGGCAATAAGTAACTGGGGTCATTAGTATCCTCCACCACCATGGCTAACTTTGAGAAGATTGCTCAGGTAGCCAGAGCAAGCAAGCTGCCACACAGGAGGGCCACTGCGACAGCTTTGGTTTAAGAGGTGAGAGACAGGAAGAAGCAACGGTGGAAATAAAACCTGTGGTTTGCAACCAGACAGCTGGCTAACAGATTGCTTCATAATAGAAAGTTTATGGGCTCTTATGAACCTCATTTCCTTTTTCTTATAGGAAATCTGAATTCATTTGACTTGCTAAACACCTGCGGTTGAACCAACTTTCTGTAGGAGCAGGATTCTGTGAAAGTAATGTTCAAGGAGAGATGTCATAGGAGTAAGACCCCAGAAAACAGGCCACATTGTGGAATACTCAGAGTAAAAGTAAGACGGGGGAGACTTGGCTAATACCCTCTAGCAGAGGCTCCATTTTTGGAAAATGCCAAAGACTCAAGTAGCATCAGCTCTAGTGGAAGAGTATTAATTTACTGTCTTACTCTGTCAGTCAAAAACACACTTGGGATCGGGCTTAAGGGCATAAGAAAACTAGGAATAGCTACAAGGTGGGTATTTCCAGGGAGGTCTGTGGCCAGATATGTCAAAAACTGGTAAAAGAAAGTCCAAATTTCCCATTAGAAAACTGTGGGGAGCACTGAAGTTGGGAGGACAGGACTTGCATCTAAGATGCCCTACAGAATCCAACGGCATTTATTATAACATTGAATGATAAGAAGTCCAACACCAAATCGCAGTTAACAGAGATTATCTGAGTCTGTCCAAGCTGTCAGTACTTCATGCTTCTTTTGTAAAATTAACATCACTTAAATGACATTGTAATGGATGCCTAAGTGAGAAAGCTGAAAAAAACATGAGGCGATGACTTGGGCAGCAAACTGAAAATCTCATGGCAGCAGCAGCCAAGAGGTAATGTGATGTAGATTTTAGAAATCCGTAAAGGCTTGCCAAGGATCTGGCCTGGTAAACTGACAGGAATCAGGGAGCGCTACCCTGATATCAGACTGGAACTAGTCAGGATTAATGGCAGGTCCCTATACCACAGCAAGTGATTAATATAGTATGTTAAAGATCACCGGCAGAGCTCGTTGTCATGCTGTTGGCTTGGGTTGAGTCCTACCCAGCAGCTTTCAAAATCTAACCAATGCCCTAAAAAGTACCTCAAACAGCTAGAAAGTCGTACGTGCGAGGGATAATGTTGGAGCAGCATCTGGAAAGAGAACTGGGAAACTCTAACCTGCTGTTGTGGCAGAAATCTAGAAAGCTGCTTTAACTCTTAAATTCAGGAAAGTATAGATGGGCCCAGCAGGAGGCTCGCTACCTGGGGCATGCGTTGGAGTGGGGGGAAGTGAAATCCCAGACTGGAAACAGGAACGTAATCTAAAAACAGGCATACAGTCCAAAACTGAGAAGCAAGTGAAGTGCTGATGAAGTTCATCGGAGAGCAGATATTTCACCCTGTGTTTCACATCACCCCTGTACACAAGACCTTACAAAATTAATGTTAAATCCCAAACAGACTGCAAAATAGAAGAAAATCTTTGTTACCCTAAAACCTCTGCCAATGGATACCCAGTTTTAACAAGTCTGAACCAAGCAAAACAAATTACTTCATTTTCAAATCACTTTCTGTCCATAAGAACTGTCATGAAAGTAAATGTTAATGGAGGGTGAGCTTGGCAATAAAGAAAGATGGTTAAGAAGCCAAAGTTTTACCTGGATAGCTGCCTTTTCTAGGGATGAAAAATACTGCAGTGTTTTAACTGAACAAGTCAGCCACTTAAATAACCTTTCCAAAAGGCTTTTGCACCAGCTTAAAAGGACACTTCTCCTGACTTAGCCTAAACTGACTAGGGACAAGTTTAAACTAAACTGAAAGAAACTGCACAAACCAAAATAAAAGCATCTCTGCCAAGAAAAGAATGAATGTATGCTAAATTGGCTTAAAAGAGTTTGCTGCCCAATCCCACGCCATTTTCTTTGATTGGCTCTGGTGCCTTTGCATTAGGTGATGTGATTGTATTAACCCAGGAAAGGACGCAGCTTATACCAAAACAAGACCTTTTTAAAGATATGCGTATCTTTGTATCTTCTGGAACATCAAGATTAATTTTGTCTATACAGATGGAGAATTGAAGCACAGACAATATGCAATTTGCCAAGACGAAACAGATATAGGAGCTGGATGATTCTCAGTTTAAAGCACCGGATTAGTTAGGACTGGCAACCAGGAATATACAGAGGCCAAGCAAGTAATTGGATTTTCTAAAGGTTAGAAAGGTAACCAGGTAAAAGAAACTATTCTTAGATAACATCTGGTCTGCTACCAAACATCTGGTAGCAGACTGTTTCATCTTGGACAGTTTACAAGGTTTGCATGAACTTAATCTTTTTTCCTTTTCTGATTCTTTATCCACTTAAGGATTCACGATACTGATACCACCACAGCTTTCTGAAGATGTTCAGCCTGTTCCTGGAACGGCAAGAGCCCAGCCAGCCACGGCGGCAAAAGCAACAGATAAAGGTATCCCCATAAGGGAGGCTGACAGAGAGAAGGTGGTCAGAAATGAGCCGGCTCTTAGACACCAGTGCCTACACATACTGGCTAAATGCCTGCTGTCTGTGCCTCAATCTGACATATTAAACACAACATGGCTGTTTCTTGCAGAACAGCTTAAATCAGCATTTAATTCAAAACCATGAAAAAACAAGACCAACACCTGAAATTGCCACCTCTGGTGCTCTATGTAGCCTGGTCCCCTCATCTTTAGTTCTTCAACTGATAAGGCCAGTAGCAATATAAAACTAGTACTCTTGCTACTCCCATGTTGTCCCCTTCCCTTTCTCCTCAAAGGGAATCCTTCTTTCATCATGCATTGGGCCAAAAGGACCAAATGCTATTCAGCAAGAGCAAAGTCAGCTAATCCTGCGCACAGGGAAATCCACAAGGAGGCAAGCGGGTAGACAGAAGAAAACTGAGGAACAACACAAACAGTGGCAAAAAAAAAAATACTGCTGGGGCAAGGGCAAAAATAAGCATGACTTGAGGAAGACAACACAGTTGAAGGGTGCACTAGAGAACAGCTACCATCACCGAGGGAGATAGACAAAGGAAAAGAAGCTACAGTCAGAACAATTTATCCAAGGTAAGTGCAAGAAAATATATTCCCGTTAGCAGGTCTGGCAGGGGAGGAGTGTAAATGGCATATCTCAATTCAAGATCTCAATCCTGGCTTTGGAAGTTTCCACCCCTGCTTCACACTGGCCACACGTACCTTCCACTGCTTTCACCTTCTCCTCCATCTCTCTCTTCCTCTCCTCCTTTAGCAGCTGTTCCTGCTCCCTCTTCTGTACTGCTATAAGGATTTGGCGCTCCTCCTCTTCCTCTCTGCGCCTCTGCTTCTCCATCGAACTCAGCACGTTCGGGTTTACCTGTGACAAAATGGTGCACCAAACACTGTAATGCATTGGCTTATTGAAGTCTGAAGAGAGGCAGGTTTACTTTGAGCAAGCATTAAAGCATACCTACAATGAATGGCTGGGGGAAAAAAAAAGGCAAAAAAAAAGGATTTGTACATATGAATTCTCAGATGAAAAGCAACATGTAAAGGAAAGTTATTTGTCAAGCAATGAAATCCTACTGATACACAGACAAAGGAAGGAGAAGCGATGGGTTAGACAAGCTGCCACTCTGCCAGGGACGCGCCGCATGTATTTTCCTTCTGGGCAAAAGATTCGGGCTGTTGACACCCCCACACAACACCTCTACCCCTTCCAGCTAGCAAAGCCCTGAGTTGCAAGCGTGAACAGAAAGGACTATTCGCCGAACCTGGCTCTGCTATAAAACACAGAGTACAGGAAAAAAGACTGATACAGCCTTGCATCAAGGTATCATTTGGAGCGTTTTCCTTTCCAGTTCAAAATAAGGCCTGCCATATTTCTGTGTGCTAATCTCCCCTGAACTAGCTCCGGCTTGTTTGTTTGGACAGTTTTCCTGCTGGGTCTCCCAACCAGTTTTCTCACTGAAGGACGCCTGGCTCTTTATTGGCCCACTTCCTCACCTCCCCACTGCCAGCAGGCTGCAAGGCTGTGTTTGATCCCACTTAGACTGCAGGCTTCTCAGACCAGCGATCGCCTGCTCCTATTTCTCCAATAAAGTGCAAGGTATGTATATGGCAGTATGGAATTACCTTTATTAGCTTAATTTAATTATAAGACAAACGAATCGGTCATCCACCAGCCACTCCCACCTCTTTGACGTCTGCAAGACCAACATACGTGTGCCTTATCAGCAGGGAATATCAACCGGAAAAGAACAGTGTGCATACAGTTTTCTCCACCTTCATTTTCAGGGAATAACCAGCAACCACCACTTAGGCAAAAGGCATTTCCTGAGGATTAGCAATTCACTGGGGTCCCTTGGCTGCTGCTTAGACCATCAACTTCTCCAGGCCCATTATTAATCCCCAGAAAAAAAATCTGGCACCACGATTACTATTTTGTCCTTGTTTCATTGCCTAGAAGTGGAACCTCGGGGCGTTTTGATAAAAGCCTAGAAATGTTGTCTGGTTTCACTGCACATTCATTTCCTCCTCTGCCTCCCTTTCCCCTACATAACACTGCCCTACAATCTCCCACTGAAGCTTTCCAAGGACGAGCATCATGTATTATCTTCCTGTCTCCAGCAGCAACAACATATCAAGAGAATTACGCTTCAACCACCAACAGCCATGGAGAAGTGTCCAAGAGAGGGTGATGGGACTCTTGATGACATTAGGACCGCATCCTGCATCTAGGTACAGACTGGACAGCAAAAACACCTATTCTGTGATGGTCTTTTTAAGCGAAACCCACAGCATGATCTCACCACAAAGGGAACTCTGCCCATCTTCTTTTCCTTTTCAGATCTTTGCCAAATACTCGTACTTGACTTTTCTACTGCTTCCCTAAGGAAGCCATTTTGTGAGTCCACACGCCTTTAGGTTAGCCAGCTTCTCCTCCAAGTTAATTTCTCATCCCCTCATTCCATCCAATTATTCCAAGTTACACTCTTCTGGGCAAGCATAAATTCTCTTCTTCACCACATTCCAGCCTTTATGGGATTCCTCAGACACTTACACAAAACTCCCATGTCTCTGTAATTAGGTTAAAGGTTTCCTTATACAGCAATCCTTCCAGCTCCCTAATCATTCCAGTTGTCTCAGTTGTTCAGACCTTTCATCCAACTGATCAATCTCCAAAGACCAGGATGCCCAGGACTGAAACCGCTATGCTAAGTACAAGAGCTCAAGAACCTACAGAATCGTGTTCTACATTTCCAGTTTTGACACTTTTCATATCCCTTTCTCAACCACTGTACCATCCTACTTGCTACTCGTACTGCAACCATCTTCCTTTCAGGCCCAATCGTGATCATCATCAACTAGTTTTCCCCTAACTTTCTAACTTTCTTGATCAATCTTTAAATTGCAGTAGGAACCAAAGAACATCAGGTTCTGCAGCAATTAGGAAGAGAAAGAGGTAAGCAGGAATCAGCCACCAGACATTGGTACCCCAAGATATTTTATTGAGGATGTGACCATCAGCCTCTAGATTCTCCAGCCAGTAGATCTAAGCCAGCCTGGCATGCCACACCAATTTCTTCCAGTGTTGGTGCACAAGTCAGACCTTCCCTTTCCCTGGATTCATATAGCTTCCACCATTCATGTCCTACAGAAATGTGAACACACCATCCAAACCACAGTGCTCACACTGGGGCCTCTCTAAGCCTACAGGTTGCATTCAGGACCCTATACAGTAACGGCGCGACACAGAATCTACAGCACTTTCCACATCAACCCACCACAAATACGGCATTGAAAAAGCAATGGGACAATCTGAAGCAAAGGAGATGATTTCATCCTAGCAGATCTAGGAAGAGGAAAAAAGGGAAAAGCAGAAACCACAAGTGCAGTGTAGTGAGCACCGAGGGCTGCATCAGATGCCCGTGACAACTGCACTTGCTCCTTGCAGCACTTGCAGGGCAGCAGCAATGGTGGCACAGGCTCTTCGAGACACTTCAGACATAGAAACAGCCAGATTTTCAGAGGGACCGACTGCCTGGTGTCCCACTTAAGTCCATGGGGGATGAGGGTGCACAACTCAGGGTTAAAAAAATAAGCAAACACAAACAAGTAAACTCCTACTAGATGTGATGAAAGCAGACACTTATTGGAACGATAAAAACAAGAATCCAACATAAGTTAAACTTCCTTCCTGAATGAAGAGGTGGCAAAGGGACGTTTCTCCAGCTTCCTCCCCACTTGGAGGATAAAAAACACCCCTCTCATCTGTGACCACGGCATCACCGCCTCCTTCCCTCCGCCAGAGAGCACTCCAGGACACAACATTGCCGCCTTACCCCCCTGGGACCCCAAAAGGGCCAAATTTCTGCCTTTTGCTTTGCTCTCCAGACAGTGGGTATCAGGCTTCAGGGGCAGAAGGCCAGGAGGCACGGGTCCCCCAGGCGCTCCAACCCCTCGCCCTCCAAACCTTCCCTGCTCCGATTTCCGCAGCGCTGCCCTAATGAGGGTGCTGCTCAGGCGGCTCTTTAATGAGGAGCTAATCTGAACCACCTGTTGAGAAATCCCCCACAGGATTAGGAGCCTACGGAACAGTTATATCTCGGACCGAAGCGACATCCAGCTCACGGAGCCAAGAGGAAGGGGTCACCCCTGCACTGGGCTGAGGTTTTCTCTCCAAGACTCGCCTGCTGCCCACCCCTCGCCTGGCATACAAGCCATCGGACATGCTGGCACCTTCCCTGGCTCCCCCATGGCGGGGATGACTGCCATGTCCTGCTGGGGAGCCGGCACGAGCGTCACCACCCTCACGCTGGCTGGCTCCCCGTGCCTCAGCGCAGCGGGTGCCGGGAGGGCCCCCCGCTCGCTGGAAATGTTTCACTGGCCCACAGGCAGCAATTAACAGCCCTCTGCCGCCGCAGACCTAGAGCACCTGCGGTACTGATTAGCATCATTCAGGCTCCATGTGTTTCCCACTCCCCTCCTCCTCTGGGATTTCTGCTGCCTGTGAACAAACACGTGTCCCTGCACTTCCTGCATGGTGGGCTTTGTAGAGAGCAATTCTGGCCCCAAACTGACCATCGCTGGGGTCTTATTTTCCTCTCGGCAGGCTTTTATCTGCAGCATGATGAGAGGTTCTTCCTTCCTTTTATTTATCTATTCTAAGCAATTATATTTATTGCGGGGAACTGTACTTTCTCCTTTGTTTTGTGGGAACCCCTGACCCTGGCTCACATGGAATATTCCCTGCAGTTTAATTTCCCAGGGTCTGACAAAACACCAGGTAACTATGTTTTCATTACATCTACAGCGAGAGATTATGCCACAGCCTGATAGAATCAAGCCAATTTTTTCCTCCAAAGCTAATCCCATGTTGCTTGACCGATTGCTTTGGGTAGCAGTTGCCAGTTCAAAGACCCCCCATCTCCACCGCACCATGCCCCTGGCTGTGCCAACGTGACTGTTGGGGGCTGCGTGGTGAACTGGATCGGAAAGCTGATCTACGTTAAAAATAACCCCGACCAAAGAAAAAGGTTATATTTAACTCCAGTCATTTTCCTGGGTCTGGTTCACTGCACAGACCCGCAAGCGGCAGTGCTGTTACACTGACGGGGCGGAGAGGAGATGAGGGTGAAGAGGCACGGAAAGAGCCGTTTCAGCTGACAAGGCTGCAGTTTGATAAGCATTTCTTTAAGCCGCCTAAATTGTGACTTCCATTTCCAGCTGACCCCCTCCTCGCTCAGCTCCGTACTGCATCAGTCATTCTTCTCTCCCTCTGCACTATCTACACCCTCATGTGTTTGCAGCCTCACGTTTTCCCCTTGGCTGAATTTCTGTCATTTCCCTTTGTAAGCCGGTTCTTCTAGCCCTCTCATCCTTCTTCAACTTTTCTTTGAACTGCCTCGAATGTGCCAGCACTTTCATTGAAGTGGAATTCCCCAGACTGAGTGCAGATTTCCATATGCAGCTGCACCGGAGTCTGCGGCGAGGCCGGTTACCTCTGCGATCCAGAGGGCAGCACCTCCCTGCTCGCCATAGAAACCCCGAGTGTCAGCCTGCCTTTGACGGGCATTACCACCCATCTCTCTTTCAGCGCAAGCACTTTCAAATGACTCCTTCCCACTGAATAGCGATGCTGTGGTTTATTTTTTCCCCCAGGAGGCATCTGCTCTCGCCTCCCTCCGTCGTCCTCCCCCTCGCACCCCCCCTCACCTCCTGCTTGATTGGTTTGATGGGCTGATGGTCAGACATCCACCTGGGAGAAAACTCTGTCCGCTGTAGACGCTTCTCCTGAAACAGGGTTGAGAATTGAGGGAAGGAAAAAGAGAGTGGAGGAAATTAGGGCACATCGGTGATACTGGCAGGAGAAACTCTGGGGGCTAGAAGTGACCATGAAATCCCTATTAGCTTTACAAGGGTAGCAAACAAGCAAACTGAACTCAGTCCAAGAACATCACGCTGAATGCAGAGCCCATTTTACAAAGCCAGCTAGCTGAAGGATCCCGTTCCAAATCTGTCCCACCTGAAAACGTTCAGTCGACAGACAATACCCTTCGGAGTTTCGGGGCTCTGACGTACCAGCTTAAGCGGACTTAGCTAGGACAGCTAAAGCAGCCACTGCCCCTTCAACAGAGCCAGCTGAGAAACGGCAGTAAAAGTGAAATCAGAGGCAGTTTGCATGGAAAAGCTAGGCTGTAAATTGCAGCAGTTCAAAAGCAGACAGAGATTCTCTGCTATCAGAAAAGGGACACAGAAGATGGCCGAAGACAGTAACCCCTTCAGCCATCCTACCTACGCTGCCATGCAGTCACAAACCAGATCCTTAATTATCGACTCTAGCCCTGCCACTCCATGGGGGAGAGTCCTTCTCCCCATATACAAGCTAAACAGCCCCCACATCAACGACACTTGCAGGCTGGAGTAGCGGGGAGCAGGATGGGGTGACAGGCTGCTTGGATTTAGCTCTCCTTCAATCAGCAAACGTCCATGCTCTTGGAAGCGGTCATAGGGAGGTAAACAGGATGTCATGTCTCCTCACCTTCTGTGCAATCATGTTGCAGATCTCCGGCAGGAAGTCTTCACTCAAGAGTTTGTAGAGCTGCCGCTCTCTAAGGGAAGTCCTCTCTCTGAAGCTCTCTGTGACCTGCCTCCACTCCTCTTCCGTCTGACACAGCAGCCACCATGTCCCACGGCCAGGCCCTTGGGACCCTTCAACAACATGAAAGGATGTTATCTCCACAGCAGATATGACTAACAACTTTTCTTTATCCCTTCTCCTCTCCTCAGGGCTCAGGAAGAGCAAAAGATACTGCCAGTGGCCACTGTTATAAGAAACATGCTCCTTGCTATAGACCCAAAGCTCTCACGAGCCAACAGAAGCACTGCTACCTTCCCTAGCGATGCCCAAAGTGATGCCAAGACACAGAGGAAGTACACAGGTGAAGAAGTAACGGTGGCACTTTGCAGCACATGGGTAGCATGACATCCCTTTATAGCAAGCCTCCATTCCAGTTAAGACTGAGCAGAGAAAAGGTTTTAATTTGTTTCTTGTAATGGAGGCTGTCAGCCAGAGCAGGACATAGGGTAATGCAAATGTCTGATTTAGTCTGGCAGCAGAATAAAAACACTGAAAATTAATGTTATTTGAAATAAGCCAATTTTTTTTTTTTTTAGCACTGCAAACCTTTGCTGCGGTGAATAAAACCTCCCATTCTCCCCAAATGAAACATTTTGTTTGCAGGCACTTGAAAGAACAGAAGAGGAAGTGAACGATGGGCTTCATCGGGCTGCCAGATGAGGGGGAAGTTCCAAAAGTTCACATCCCATCCCTGTTCGATCCAGAGTGGGATCTGAAGCAGATCTCCCGCTGCTCTGAAGCATGTCCCAACTACCAAGACACTCTGAGCTGTTCCGCCTTGTGTGAAACATTTGAATATTAATTGCGAAGGAAGGACTCTCTTGTGGTGGTTGGAACACCCACCTGGAGAAGGGGAATGTGGTTACTGCTCCACAAATGTTTACACAGAGCAGAGACGCCTCATGGGTTGCAACCTGCATGCTTTTGCCCCAGGGTGCTCTCTAAGCAAAAAACGTGGTAGCCCATTTTTGGGGAGGGGAAGACCTTCAGGCTGAGGGGTTCTCGGCTCCCTCTAGACTTTCCTAGAGCTAACCACAGGCTACTGGAATGAAAGCAATGGTCACCACCCCCACTGGCAGATGTCATACAGCTTCTCACTGCATTTTCAAGTAAATTAACTATGAAAAATATAAAGAAGCAAAAAACAGAGCCCTTTTCTCTCTGAACCTGACTTCGGGCCCTTTGTGGATTTGAGCTGCCAGTGGTTCTGGCACGCGAGCTATCAGGTTGCCCCAGTAAGACCGGAGAGCTGCAGCCTCCCTCCAGCCACATGCCCTCCGTCAGAAACCTCCGTGCTGTGGTAGTGGCACAAAGGGAGCACGCGCTAGCTCCAGGTCACAGGCCACCGTATAGCTTAACCCGCCCTCGGCTTCAGCTCAAGTTAACGTACTGGGCACTGGTAACTGAGACGGCAAAGGACCAACCATGTACTGGTTTCTATGGCCCTGGCTATGCGAAGCTGTCCCCTGCCCACCTGCAGTGGGGAGCTTACCTGCACGCCGCCCCCAGTGCCTGCCCTCTCGTTTCCCCTTCCCTTGCCAGCTGCCTATGGACAACTCGTTTCAAAAACAACCAGGACTAAGGCACTGCTTTGTCCCACCAGAAGATTACTCTGCAGCTGAAGTGACACAAGTTGCTGAAAGACAGTGATCTGATAAAACCCCCCAGCGCCTAATGCACTTCGCTCCAGCTCTGTCGCCCAGCTCTGGAGCAGCCGCCAGGAAATGTGAAGACAAAGGGCGAAGGGAAGGAGGCACAGCAAAGACAATGCCACCCTTGCCTTTTATTGTGGGGCAACAAGCAGGCTCAGCCCCTGGGTTATGTGGAAGCCAATGGATCCGCATGTATGACAAATGAGTCCCAGCCCCCTCGGCCTCAGTTTCACATTATGTTGCCAACTTGCTTTTACTGCTTGCCTTGTTAACCCTTAGGTGGGTATCTCCAAGCCACCATTTACGGAGTTCAGCCACCCAGTAGCCATCAGGAAGGAGAGATGAGGACAACCAAAACAGTTCTTCCTTCCCTATCTTGGCATCACTGACCCCACTCACTTCCTGGTCTGAAAAAATGCATCCGCTACAAACAGGGTCTTATGTTCACCTTATCCCTGAAGGAGCAAGGGCCATTCGCAGAACGTTTCCATCAACTTCAGTGAGTAGGTGGGCCCCCAAGGCCTAGTGTAACCCAATACGTTACGTTTCTTCATCCCAAACTAATCCATGATAAGATAGGAAGCCTGCAGGTGCCCAGGCTCCCAGCTGCAAGGCAGCCTGCAACTCCAACCCCTCCTTCCAAACTCAGCCCCAACCCCTAACAGAAAGAGTCCTGAGAAAGGCATCTCTCCGGGCTTTGATAATTTAAGAGCCATGTTAGCTGATCATATCAACCCTGACCCCGCAAAATCTCTTTACCATTTCTTATCTGAGTCTCGCGGATTAGCAAGTTCTCTTCTGCCTTCTCCCTACCAAAAAAGAAAGGGAAAGAATGATACAATAAATACATTACTTCACATCACTGAAATGCAGCCGCTTCAGAGGAGAAGAATGGGGGACGCAGTAATTATTCAACAGCGGGCAGAACAGAGGCTTGATATATATATTCACATATATATTTATCATAGTTTCATAAAATTTTAAGAAGTGAAGGGTGCAGGCTGGAGTTTGGCAAGGACAGTACTTCAATTCTCACAGGAAGCATCCCAAAATCTATACTGACTCCAGTGGCCAGGATTTTGGCTTCAAGAGCTACAGAGTTAAAGCGTTCTTTATCAGGAGCGTATGCCCTAGCACTGCACGGGGGAACTGCGTGTGAAGTGAGGCAGTTGGAAGAGTGATACCCACTGTTTCACCAAACTTGGCTTCCAGCTCAGTCAGAATTTTTTTTGGAGAGTGATCAAAGGACCCACCAAGTCTGAGCTTGCTTCACTTCAGAGATGCATTGAAATTATGGCTGCGTGGTGTATACATACTTATTGGGGGAACCCCAGAAGTACATTATACTTACCTCTGGGAACATATGCATTTTATGTCTATCGCAGGAACAACCTTTCCATACCTCAGCAAATTTTCTTCCAGTAGTTTTTTCCGCTTTGGGGGTCGCCCTCGTCTCTTGCCCGTTTTCCCAGGAACATTCGGGGTGTTTGTCTGCCCCCCACATCCCCTGCGAAATGGCAAAACCACCATGAAATATCTGCTGAGCCAGGGAACTGCGGCTGGGAGGATGGGAGAAGGGCAGGGAAATTGGAACAGCTGCTAGGAACCCAACCAAAGGAGGGATTAAATCAGAGCAGCAACGGGACAGGGAGGGGAGGAGAGGAGGGATTCCCACTCGCTGGGAGCCTGATCTGGGAGCCGCCGGCGCGGTGCGGGGCAGACGGGGAGGAATGCGGTGGGGCAGGCAGCATCGCTCCCACAGCAGGCTCTCCTGGTGCCACAAAGGCTGCAGGCTGGCTCCGACACAATGCGCAACGCGGGGCAGCTCGCAGTCTGCTTGGCAACTCCAGTCTCGCCCCGCATCGCCCCAGCCCTCTCCCAGGCCCCCCTCCCCGACACAACAGCAGTCAGGCGGAGTGTCCTCCAGCCGGGCTGGCTGCGCTGTCCCCCCCCATCACCCAGACACAGGGGGGGACATGGCAGGGGGGGGCTGTTACCTGTCTGGAGCCAGCTCTCCGTTGGTTTTCCCCTGCACCGGGTCCTCCTTGTACATCCGCGTGCCATAGAAGTACCAGTACAGGGCACCGCTGCTGTCCTCGCCCAGCGGCTCCACACGGAGGCTGTCAGCGTCCAAGCCCTGCGCCCACCGGGAGCCCCCCACCAGACGGTGACAAGTTGAAAAGCGGCCACATTGTCACACAAAACATGATGACACCCCTCCGCAAACACCTCCCTCCCTTCTCCCCTCCCACCATGCCACAGCAGCAGTACAGCTGCTCCTCCAGGCTGAGCTGGGAAAATGTTACTCCAGGGGGAAGGCGACGTTCGCTCTCTGTCCAGGGAGGGATTTAGATTGGCATCTCTAATTTGAATGGCCTCTCTCGTTTTAACATTTCATCTCTGGTGCTCCTGACAGGGAAGGTCTAATTAGTGCTGGCGACAGTCACGCACAGCCCTGAGAAGCTCCCTCCCCCCTCCCTGCCACCACCCTTCCCCCAGCTCCCCCAGTACACTTCAGCCCCATCCTTTCATCTCACACCATCCCTCAGCAAGGCAGTCTCAGCTCTCACAGCCCTGCCATTACAGTTGGAGCATCTCCAAATTCACTCTTCGCAGGAAGAGTAGCCAATGAAGCCAATTTACTCAGCAACTCCCATGTTACAAACACAGCCCCGCAGGACAAGGGCCCCAAGAGCAGTCCTGCGCGCTTGCCTTGGGTCCTCTGCAAGGCAGGGGAGGAGATGGGGAACTGCCAACCCACTGCACCACCGCCAAGTACTTGGCCTTAAAATACATTTAGTAGCAGCAACCCTTCTCTTCCCAGGAAGATTCATTGATCTGGCCCAGCTCCTGCAGCTGCCCCATTTCCCCCCTCCCTGCTGCCCAAAGCACCTTGAGGAGGTCGAAGACATCATCTGCATCGAGGCGGTAGTCACAGAGGCGGTGCAGGATCTCAACCCGGGTGCGCAGGGGCAGCTCCTGGAAGGTGGACTCCCGCAGTGGATTAGGTTTCCCTTCCTCTAGCTCCCAGCGATAGTTGATGATGTCCTCCAGGTAGCTGTGAAACGTCTGGGATCTAACCAAGGAAACAAAGTCCCACATACTCACTATAGTTCGGCATGCTGGAAACATTTGGTGTGACCGAGCAACTTGAACAAACACAACATAGAGACAGTTAACACTTGAAGGAAAACCATGCCCTATGACAGCTATGGTTAGCTGCAGCTCTGTAACTCAGGTTTCCAAAACGTAACAATGTCATTGCAACACTGTGGGATTTCACATTATACACATACAGCTTACAGAATGCTGTATTACTGTTATTTCTTTCCTACCTGAAAGAACATGATCTCACCTCAGCCCCATCCTCTTTCTATCCCAATGGGTAGTGCCTTGTGCTAGCATCAACATTGACCCTTTACTAAAATAGGATGCAATGAAGCAGACAAGCCTGATCTCCTTCCACCTCTCCACATTTCATGCAAAGACCCTCTTCTTCAGCTTTCCATTTGTTCCTCACATGTGCCATTGCCAAGCCCCGCTCCTCTCTCTGCCTCTTAAGTAGTTTTCCATGCCCAGGTTCAGTGCCTTGAAACTTTCCATAGCTGATTGTCTCCTCCCCGCTTTGCTGCTTTGTGCTTCCCATACTCCTGTTGTGGCCCCTATTCTCTTCTCTCTCTGTCCCCAAAGGTGTTGCGACTTTCTGCCTGTTTCTCCACCAGTGGCTCTGGCAGGACATCTGCACAGCTCAGTTAATGCACGCGGCCTGGACCCTGCCACACAACAAGGCTCATTCCCAATGTGAGTGTACTTCCCAAACAGGGTTCAGCCCAGAGGACTCCTCTCTGGTCTCCCAGATGATCAAGCTGAACACTCGAAGTCTTCATAAACACTGCTACTAAAACGATCTTTCTCATTTGCTAGGTGGGCCACATTAAGTCCCCCTTTCGTTTCCAGCAGTTCACCATACAGCCCAAGGAAACACACATTTCTTTCCCTCATCTGGCGTTGAGGGTAAATGTCCCCATCTGACACACATTAGACTGCTGATGGAGCTTAAGGCTCAAAGAACTCCTGTCTATATTTTAAGAAGACTTAAGTCCTTATTCTGACTGCTAAAAATTTCAGGGGAGGGAATGAAAAAGTGCTGGTGAGGCAATGTGTCCCTAAATATAAAACTTTTTTAAGATCTGTCCATATCACTTTGAGTCCTGAGACTTGCCAGGCTTTCTCAGCCTGCTCGAGTTGTGTACCCTGAGCACAGCAAAGGGGGACCCCCCACCCCCCCTGCCCATGCCCCAGCCATTCTTGCACACACGGGAAGTCCATATGCCGGCAAGAACACCACTGGGTACACATTCCCACCAGCTCTCAAAAAGGCAGCTCAACTTGATAGGTTTTTGGCACAAACGGATTACTCTATATGATTAATGGAACCATGCCAATGCTACAGAACTGCATTTGCCTGAGAAATTGCTAACTACTACAAAAGCTATTATTTTTGAACAAAGAGATAGAGGAGCGCGATCCAACTGGAATAAGATTGTTAAAAGTCAACAAGAAGTTAGCTATTGGATGGGGGGGTTCACACGTGTGGTAAAGACAGGACCTCTTTGCAAGGACCATGACTGGTTGGTGACTGCAAGAACGAAGGAACAGATGCCACATGATTCCTCAAGCCATGTCCACCTGGCAGCATTTGCCTTCCTCCTCGAGTGGAGAGAAGTTGATGCCGCCACCCTGCAGATCACTCCCCACCAGCCTGCTTCTTTCTGACGTCAAGTGCAAGCTGACCTCCCAGAGATAACTCCTCTCACCGGATGAGTTTTGCCAGCTCTCTGGTTGTATTTAACAACAGATGCTTGAATGTACCTGGATCTAGTGCCTTCTGCAGCCCGGAGCGTGCTTTTTTCTCCATGACACAAGCAAAGCATTGGTATTTCCGAGTGTCATTGTTTTGCCCCACTAATATCAGCAATCAAACAAATGCAACTTGAAACAGTCCCCTACACTCACAAAGTTCAGCCAACACAATAAAGGAGGGCTGTTTAATGAAATTTCTGTGCTGTCTGAAGTATTAATTTTAGGGTAAAAACTACAGCAACTACCCTTTTTTTAAATGAAATAATCGATGCACAGCACACCTACCTGAAGTAGCCGTGCATTCCCACAGTGCCTTCCCTGTATACCTCAAGACCCAATCCAACTTACAGCAAGGACTTCAACTTGGCAAGAAGTGCTTTACTAGATTATCTTTATAGAATTTTTATCTTTAAGAGTGCTATTTGGTCACGCGCAGCTTAAATATTAGATATTTACTGAAGCCATTGGATTAAAACAAAAAAATATATAGACGATCTGACTCTAGCTTTTAAGAACAGAAACAGCGATGAGAGTATCTTTTCCTGAAAGCAGGAAAGCAACATGTGTATTTGGATGCTTAGTCCATCATAGAAGGGGAATGATTGTAAGCTCTCAGAGAGCATCTGAGTTTCAGCCCCCTGAGTTCAGTTGTTCAACTCAGTCAGAGCTCAAGGCAGAAGATTATTTAATCAGATCAGATACAGAGGTTCTGGCTATTTCCAATAAAATTGACCAAAAAAACAGTTTCCCTAGGATCCTGAAAAACTAGTGGGTGACATGGGATGCCAGGAAGAAGCAACAAAAGTAACAGTGTTTTGTCTGCTCCTATTTTTCTGGCTAAATTTTTTTCTACCCAAAAAAAAAAAAAAAAGGGAAAGGCATGGATCAGACATATACCTTTACTGATTGCATGAGGTCACTTATCTTGCTCTACCATTTTGGCTGCTCTCAAAGAAAACTGATCCAGGAAGCCCCTCAATTCCAGAAGATGGTCTGAAATCTTTGCCTATGTAACTCTCATTCCCCCTGGGGACTGGCTCTGTTGGCTTAACCAATTTGGTTTGAGTTTGACTTTCACATAAGTGGCTAACACTAGAAATTTCCGCCATCCACCCAGTGTTCGATACATTACAAGCTCTGTTCTCAAGAGTACTTTGAGTTCCTACCCCCATCAATTTTCAAAGACAGCTACTGTGCATTTGTCGCTTTGAATAAGGATAGAAATGAGAACCAGAGATGGGAACCAGATGTCTCAAGGCATTCCCAATCACTCTCAATCTTACCCAATTTATATTTTCCCTCTTCATGGAGGCCGGCCTCTTTCCTCCAGACAAATGTGGGGTGCTCGTCTTCAACCTGTCTGCCACACCTATGGTTAGTCTTGCTTAGCCTGTCCCTATTAAATTCCCCTTTGAAAAAGGTTTCTGAAACAGCCCCCTTGGTTTGGAGAAGAAAATCTGCAGGGAGCACAGCTATCTGCGAGAACCCTGCCCTTGGGATTCTTCCCCACGCAAAGCAGAAATGCTTGGGACTAACTGTTTAGCTAGCAGTTACTTACTGTTAGCTAATCAACTTATTATCCATAAAATTCAAAACCAAGAATCAGACAGACAGGGTACAGGATTGGAATGGCCTGGAGGCAGCCTGGCAAATACCCTTTTTTCAAGCTTACTAATAGGACAGTGATACACCTGCATGTGTGGCAAGTCCTACAGAGTCTGCGCTGCAGTTGAGAACCTCCAAAAATCCTTTTGTATGTGGGAAGAAGGCAGGAAGATCACTGAGCTGAGGAGACAGATGTATATCTTTTCCTGAGGTTCTCAGCATCTCTAAGACTTGTAAAAACACTCAACCAACTGAGACAATGTTAGGTCAGCAATGTCCTTTCTCACAAATCGAAGTATTCCCAAGGAGGATGAACTGGTACATGGACACATTCTGTCTCAGGGTACGTATCCAAAGGAAAATCAACTCTCTCCTGAAAGTAAATTGGGCCTCCTAGAAACAATTTATAAAAAGTGTGACACCATGGGCCACAACAGTCACCACATCTCAACCAATTCTACCTCCCCCTACCATACAGCAGAAGCATCTTCCATACAGCTCATTAACCAAGGAAAAGTATTACAGAAATCATCTACAAGAGGTCAGAAAAGCTACCTCAGAGTACTCTGTAACTATAAAACTTCACCCTCCCCACTGGCTGCCTTTCTTCCCACCCCAAATTCACTAGCACCATTAATATTTCAGAAAACTGAGACAAAGTGTCCCTCACTTGTCACAGCATTACTTACTTGGCAGTTGCCACCTGATGTGCAAAGCAATTTGTATACCTGTAGTATGGAAGTAGTGTCACAGTACATACGTATCTATGTCATACATCCCAAATGGACGCAGGTGATTTCTCATGAGCCCAATGCAATTCCTAGTCTCATTCCTGTCTGTCCTCTGAAACCACAGGGTCATTGTCAGAGGTCCCTACCTTTTTTTGCAATGATTAGAAAGGAGGTCAAAGCTGAATTGCACTTGTGGTTGAAAGTTTTAATCATACATTGCGGACCTCTACATATACAGGAGGAAATCTGGGGCACAGGGAAGGACGCAATGTAGCACATCGGTGTCAAAGGGGAGGAATAGTGGCAGACAACCCACAAGAGTACCAGCGAGGTTGCAGCTCAAGTTGCCTGTGATCTTTAGTAGCAGCTGCAAAAAAATCAGGGCATAAAGAAGACAGGAGCAAGTCAAAGGAAGGGCTCCTCCCCAACATGGGTATCAGCATCCAGAACAGTCAGAGAAATGATACACCCCCCGAGAGCTCAGCGCCGCAGCCCGGCCATCTGCTGCCCGGCTGCCTCCCAAAGAGGGAGGTTTCTCTGTGCTCCAGCAGAGGGGATCCGAGGACTCCTCCCCCGCCCCATGCCTGGCAATCCCAATTCGGCAGTCTGCCTCTGCCGTGGCTTCCCCTGATTGCAGAAGAGGCACCCTTCCCAACGCCCGGGCTTTCAATGCGTGGGGCCATGTTCTGCTGGCAGCTCGGTCAGCATGCTCGTCACTGTCCCTGGCTTCCCGGAGGAGCTCCTTTGGAGACCTCTGGAAGAGAAGGTGAAAATTTCACAGTGTTGACAGGATATATGGAAAAATCTGGTCGGAGCCTCTGGTGAGCACGCTTGGGAGGGGACACCTGTGCCTGGAGACCCCAGCCCCACAGGCACCCTGTAGGGCAAACTCAATGGGAAATGCCTTTTGGGCAAACCTGGCACTTGTCGGGGCTGGAATTATGAGTACATACATACACCACCCCCTCCCCTATTTTTTTTATCCTCGTGCCCAGAGGAAGCAGAGTGACTTGGGCTTTTAGTTTTAAAGTCTCCAAAGTAAATAAAATCTTGGCTGGGAAACTGTAAACAAAATCAAGCCAAAAAAACAAAAGCAAAAACAAACACTGATTCAGTAAGAGAATCCCCGTGTCAATCTGCACTTCCCGCAGGCAGGGTGCCATGGCCCGAGTGTGGAATTACTGTCACAGCACACTTCCCTAGCTGGTCTATTGCTGCCAATTTTGTTACAAGCCCCCTCCGCTCCCCTCCAAAAAACCCCTACCGCCCCCTACAACCCCCCCAACCCTGTGGGAGTAAATACGGGATTAAAAGAAACATTAGGGTAAGGAGTTGGAAATATTGGAGACAAAAATCTTCCCAACGATGCTCAGATACTGCTGGCACACACAGATAAGGCTCCTGAAAGTTCAGATTCCAAATAATTGCCTGGACCCACTAGCTAGAATATCTATCATGTTGACAGTGTTTTAAGTCTCTTGTTTCATTTAATTTACAAAATGCAACGGAAGAGTAAATACTGGAACGCTCTCGAGCTAAAACTGCTGGGAAAATGGCAAGCCTGACCTATGTCTTATCCCAGGCAGTATATTGTTCTGTACTTGAGATTAAAACCAAGAACCCTGACAAAACTAGAGGACGACAAAGAGCAGAAACAACAATAGACCTCCTCCACCTCCTGCCCAAGAGTCGTATGTGGGAGGAACACGGAAAACAAGACTGGGAGAGCTCAGCCTTTCCCTCAAAGACTATTTAAACAGGAATACAATTACTTTCATAGTTCCTTTTACAGAGTTAGCCAGTAAGAAAAATAATAGAGGCGAAACTTCTGTTGGGTAAAAGCTTTAAAAGCTGAAAAAACTTGGATTCCCTCAGCCACCCAGCACAAGCGGTGCTTTTACAAGGTTCTCAGTAATAAATTAAAAAAGACTTCTTAGGCAGCACACAAGAGAACTGGTTTTGCCTCTGTGATCTCGCTAGTTAAAAGAAACGACAACAACAAAAATCAAGGTCTTACGAGAACAGACGTTTTATCAAGGAATTAATTTTATGGACTGAAGATATTTCACCTTATGGGCTGGCACCTTTTAAGTTCTGAATTGGCAAAAAGGCACCAGCTTGGCGTTGGGAGTCACTCAGGTGTTAATGAGAGCATTAACTGACAGATGGCATTCAAGATATTTCTCCCCTCTCCAACCAAGACAGCTTCTTTGCTGCAGCAGAGATCAGGAAAGCTTAATTCTTAACAAGCGTACAATGCTTTGGCACAAAGGCAAGCCCTCTAGAAGGTAATGGGAAGGATTCAGGGTTTGCTGGGATGACCTCAGTCAAACATCATTAGCAGGGTCAGGAGAAGCAAAGCCTATTTCAGAAGAAAAAAATAATGTAAGGGCCCCCATGATCAATCTATCGTGGCTTGTCAGAAAGAGAAAGCTTAGGCTGACCTTAGAAGCAATATGAGTTACTACTACCAGCCTGACCTTGAGCTCTCATGTAACAATGGACACTTTTTTTGTTTTACTGTATTAATGAGCTTTCTTATCTGAGGTGGGGGAGGAAGCCTTATGGACCAGCTTGTACTTTACCTTCAAACAACTTACCCTACTGAGAAACTAAGTCAGGCACGATGCAGGGAAAAGATACTACCCCAGCCTTCTGGGGGATAAAAGGGTTGGATAGGTATATTCCCCATTTCCTTGCAAGCCCTCTGTGTGCGGCTCGCTCAGAAGGCATGCAAGCCAACAGAAAGCACATATTCCTCAGACCACCAGCCAACTTGTCATCAGGGCAATCAGACTGGCAGAGGCTCAAGGGCAACAAGCACCTTGAAGGGCCCCTCCTCAAAACACTTCACTGAAGCAGAGCAAAATGACTGAGGAGCTGGAGATCCAGGAATCATGAGTGAGTCCAGAGGAGGGCCACAAAGACAATCAGAGGGCTGGAGCACCTCTCCTGTGAAGACAGGATGAGATCGTTGGGTTTGTTCAGCCTAGGGAAGAGAAGGCTCCGGGGAGACCTTCTAGCAGCCTTCCAGTACCTAAAGGGGGCTTACAGGAAAGATGGGGAGGGACTCTTTATCAGGGAATGTAGTGATAGGACGAGGGGTAACGGTTTTAAACTGAAAGAGGGCAGGTTTAGATTAAACATTAGGAAGAAATTCTTTACTGTGAGGGTGGTGAGACACTGGAACAGGTTGCCCAGAGAAGTTATGGATGCCCCATCCCTGGAGGTGTTCAAGGCCAGGCTGGATGGGGCTTTGAGTAACCTGGTCTAGTGGGAGGTGTCCCTGCCCATGTTGTGGGGGTTGGAACAGGGTGATCTTTAAAGTCCTTCCAACTCAAACCATTCTATGATTTTGTTTCCAATTCAGCTAGCAGCACCACTAGCTGAACCACTGTCCTGCACCACTGGTGGGGACAGACTTCACAAATTCCAGCCAGGGACAGCCTCAAGGGAAGCAGTAACTCCTGGCCACAGCAAAATGGTGACAGACCTCAGCAGGGTCCAACCCTGTCAGAGCCCTTGTTATGGAGCAAACACACAACCATGCTCGTCCTGCTTTTCAGTGCCCTCTTTTGATTCATGCCTGAAGATGACCAGCTGGCCTACAAGGGACTGAACAAAAGGAGGACACCTTACATTAATGGGCCCTGAATGAGATCACAAAATAGGGCGGGGGGTGGGGTGGGGAGAGAGAATTAAAATGGGCTTATCAAGGTTCCAGAGTGAAGTTTCTTTTCCCAGAGCCAGAAAGATAGCAGAGATTGCTAGAGTACAAGACCATCAAGGCATGTACAGACCTGCCTCTTGTCCTCCACTTCTAACTAGAACTAGCTTTCTGAATGCAGATGCTGCCCAAACCTCAAGTAATTCTGTGGCTTACCTGTGTAAGAAGCATTGGCAGTGAAGGAGAGGAGAAAGACCCTTGAAGAATCAGAGTGACGATTGCACTGAGCTCTACATACAGTGACTCCTTGACAAACTTCCTACATTACAACCATGGTTTTATTTAAAACCATAAGGACAAAAAAATAGCTGGTTAGCAAATGTTAAGTAGTGGCAGCTCCTCCCTAAAGCACTCTGGTCTAACTCCTGGATTTGGCAGCCTGAAACATGACTGACCAGAGGTTTCCACATATATAAAAGACACTCCCAAGTTTTCCACACAAGTAGGGGACAGCAGAGTAAATTCAGCACCCTAGCAATTCCTGTTCCCTACCTGCCCCTCACTTATCCACCCCATAACTTGCTTCCAGAGCTCCAATGTGGCACTGAGACCACCCCCAAGAACATGCTGAAGAGATGCTTAGAGAAGACATCAGGGTTCTGGACCTTTCCTCCAACATAGTTAGACATACAAAGTTAGGAGAGCGGGTTCTCCAGCAGAAGGGCTGCTCTATCTTGCTAAGGAAATCTAATTTACGTGGTTGGATGCCAGGGAATCCACTCCCTTCGCAGCTGAACTCCTAAACTGTTCATGTTTAGAAGAGGGGAAAAAATCAGCTAAGAAAACCCAAGGTTGTCAGCAGTTAAGAATACTCCATGCCTGTTCCTTGTCTTCCTCCATCTTACCTCGCACAAGATTCCATACAATAAAAACTGGGGGAGCTGGCAGATATGCTGTATCCCACAGAGAAGCAGAATAGGAACAGCTATGGAGCGAGGCAGTGTCTCCAGGGAGGCAGAGAGAATGGAGAGCTGATGTGGGCTGTCTAGTCTAATAAGGGATCACACCACAGGAGCATGTGCTGGCTTGACAGAAGCAAGTGCAGCCACTTAACCTGGGTATGACAGCTGAAGTGGGAGCGTTGCTTTGCTACTCCCCAAAAAAGGGGGAGCACAAAGGAAGAAGGGGAAGCCACAAGGTCACCACAGCTGCCCACCCTTCAGGGAGATCCCAGGTCTGATCATGCAGACTTCTCCCCCCAGCCAAGGCAGAAAAACTGAGCAACCAAGGAAGTTTCCAGCTTGGGCTCTTTAGCACTACCAGTCCACACTCACCAACTCTTGAATTAGGTGGAGAGGCCTTTTTACATGCTGTGAGCTGATGTGTGCTGTCTTCCACCCCTTTTCCCTCACATGAGGGACAGGAGGCAGCAAGTCCACCCCTCCAAAAGGGGACACCAGCTGTAGGAACTGAACTCATCTCACCCAGCAGAGTGGTAAAAGGGCATGCTCTGATCTTCCCCAGCTGCCTCTGGTTCATGCTTCTCCTGCGATTCTGCTTTTATCTCGCAACCACCCTATGCATGACACAGCTGCTGAGGGTGACTTGTTTGTTATTTTGCTGAGAGAAGGCAGAAAAGCCGCAGAGATACCAGCACAGATAGATACAGCGCTGTCCCACAGTGGCCTCTTCTGGAAAGGCTCTTCACTTGAGCTGGCAAATGCCAGGGACAGGGAGGAGTGCTGAGATAAGTGTCTATTTGATCTTCTCTTCCCCATTCGCCCTGGATTTTTCACTGCTTTATGTTCGCAAAACGCCAAGGCAGCTAATCAGTGCTCTGTGACCCCTGTTAATTGAGCTCTGTGAGAGAAAGGCAGCACCCCCAGGAGAAATCACACATACCTGTTACTTTGAACCGTCCTGTGATTTTCTGTCTCCCTGCTTGCAGGAGCTCCAAGCACCCTTCTGTGAGCCAAGGCTGCTCTATTTTCATCGCCATCACTAGGATCAGCAGGAGGGGCCACAAGCGTTTTGTGTGCTCGTCCTTCCTCTAACACCTCAAGGTACAGGGAAGCAACAAAGAGGCGTGTTGTTGCTTCTCCTTCCATGTGAGAAGGTGAAAGTGATTTTTGGTGAAGGAAATACAATCTGAAGGTGCTGATGGCCCTTCTTCCACCTACACTAAACTGCTCCTCACTGCCCTTTATTTGCCTCTCTGTTGCTCCCCCTCTCCCTTCCCACCACAATACGAGGAAGAAGCGAGCAGATGCCCAGCATCCATCTCCCTGTCTCAAGAGACCAGCAGCCTATTTGGCCAAGTAAGCCAGAGAAAGAAAGCAATTGGTGTGAAGGATGTGAAGCATTGGAGGAAAGAAGGGTTGGATTTGCCAAGCCTGGTGGATTATGCAGTACTTGGAGGATGAGGAAGACACATATGGTTAACTAGATGCACACTGGGTGTGGGGGCCTGCATTTGATTTTTAGGTAGGAGCAAGGGCAGCTTGTGTGCTTTTGTTGTTTAATTAGGGAAAAGAACATATAAGAGTACAAGCAGCAATAAAACCAGAGCAGACAAAAACATCCCAAACAACAGCTGAAGGTGTACAGTACCAAAGGAAGAGAAAGTTCTGGGGGCAAAGGGGATGAGCAGAAGGACGAGCACGCTGTCCAGATTCAGGGAATATTAATGGAATTAAAATAAAACTTAAAACGAGGTGACTACCTGTTTGTTTTTCAACACTAGCTCAACCCTTCCTTCAAACTCAGTGAGTCTCTGCACAGTCTCCATGAAGTGAAGATTTGTGCTCCCAACACATGGACCGTTTTGGGGTAGTGGTATGGACAGAGAAGCAGGAACCCCCTCCCCCACTACTGAAGCTGCAATTTGAGTGAAAACTGATAATGAAAAATCAATGGGTTGGATAACTGGATTAAAAAAGGGGAAAAATAATTCTGCTGAAAGATCCTGAAACATCACTGTGGTGAGCAAACAGTATTGCTGTATATATTTGTGAAAACATGACCTAAGGGAGCAATAGATGAACAAAAAGGATTATTTACCTTGAATGAATACAAAGAGGAGATGATTTAAGACAGTTTTAAAAATTGTCTTTTTCCTTAATTGTAACTGCATAAATGCGATTAATTAAGTGTGATTATGCTATTGTCCATGGGCATTGTTGGCTTTGACTCAGGATGACCATGTTCACACCAAAGGTATGTTTAAACACACCTGCCCGGCTTTGCCAACATACTAACCCCACAGATACTCTGTACTTTGCTATTTATTCAATTTTACCTTTAAGATACTACCCTGAAACCATTAAAGGGCACAATAATAAATCAGTTGCCTTCAGTGTGATGTATAATCCACAAGAGCAGCAAGGGGAGGTTTAAACTCCAAGGGGAAACCAGCTCTGCATTGTGTTGAAACATGCACCACAGCTCCAGAATGGAGGAAAGCAGATGATACTGCAGCTACTTTTTCTCTTCTTGCCTAAAAATAGAGACCCCAGTTCTTTGTGATATGGCTGAAATTGTAAAATACCGTGCATCTGGAAATACACAGGAACCTCCTCCAGAAAACTCCTGGTAAGACGGTCTGTCAGATATCTTGCCTGTCTGAATGGGAAGAAGACTTGAGTGTCTGTAAAACAATAAGTGGCTTCTGTTTCTTTATCAGGGGTTGCACTGGACAGTCCATCAATCATAGAGGAGACAAGATATATGTCCCCAGCAGTGTCAGCTGGTCTTTTCTGCCTTGAGGAATCAATCTGTTGAGCCAATGGAGCCCAAGAAAGAAGCAATATCAGTTACTGAAGCTTACTCAGAAAGGGAGGGAGAGCTGGTACTAGAACATGGTGGTACCAGTGCTGATGCCATCACGCATTATGTCCGAGGTGGAAAGGACCAAGAAAAGAAGTTATCTCACCCCAAGCACCTTATATAAATTAATGACAGAACTAAAAGTGTCTCTGTATCATTCCTGGAGAAAGTTTGGTGTCAAGCTGGCATGTGATACTGTGGGAGGATACAAGGGAGATATCTAAGTGTATGTCACCTTTTACCATGTGATGACACTGGTCTTGGCTGGGGAGGGGCCAGGGAAAATGGCTTTCATTAGACAATGAATTTCCTGGAATGATAGTGAATAGGGTCGGGGAGCTGAGGAGAGCTGAAGCCATACTATCCCTATCCAAGGAGATCTATCACAGCAGCTAGACTGGGAATGTGAATTTTTCCTTGACGTATGCTCAGATAAAGTCGTAAGAATCTCCTGAGATCCTGAAGTGCAGTTTTCTGACAGGCTCAAAATCAGAAAATGAGTAACAGATGCCACTGGCAAAGGCAGAATGGCAGAAGAAAGGTCCTGAGTCTCAAAGCCAACAGCAGGGTGTGTACTGAAGGCACTGAAGCGTATGCTGGTACCACAGGATAGGACGATAATGGTGATGAGATGTCATGATGGTCAGCACTGAAGTTGGTGGTACTGGTGCACGAGACAGAGGTGCAGAGCAGGAGAGCCAGATGAAGGAAGAACGCACTGATCTGCAGGGCACAGCTGGTCTCCTGGTAAAGCGTTTAGATCACCAAAAGAAGATTAAGCAATACTGATGCCAAAGTGGAGACTTTGCAGGCACATCAGCAGGCATCAGGCTTGATGACACTGACAGACTTAATGGTATCAGTAAATTAAGTCACTTTTTGGATGCAACGGAAAAGCAAAGAACCTAGGTTCTCCTCAGAGCACGTTCTCACAAGGTAATAAATCTGAGACAGCAGTTCCCAGCATCAGTTTTTGGGCTCAAGGAGAAATTCCTGGGCCTCAAAACCAAAACTGTCTGACCTGGATGTTTCTGAGCTCAACTTAACATAGGGAGGTATCTCCCCCCCCTCAGACAGGAGGCCAGATTTTTTGTCAGACTTGCAAAGGAAGTCAGACAAAGGCGGGAGGGTCCCTAGGAGGGGTGAAATGTTGATCCTGAAAGGCCCTGATCAGCAGGTGAAACTCCTCCAGTCCCCGCATGGATGGATGCCTCCCAGCACCCCTCAGGAATTTGGAGTGCTGCATCCTTCTCTGCCCAGTTCTTCCCCAAGGCTTATCAGACACGGAGAATGGGAATCACTTATAGGCATAACGATCCCACAGCCAAGACAGCGTCTGAAGCCTGGGGGCTTCTGCATTGCTTCTGTGTCTAGCACCTTCGGCTTTGAATAACAAAAGGCAATCTCTTGAAGGATCAAAAGGAAAACAAAAAGAACCAGTGTTAAACTATTTATTAACTAACCCAAGAACTAGTTACAGGTTGTTAGATACAATAAAAAGGGAGAAAGGATCTGGGCGCTCAAGAAGGAAACAAGTACCTTGGGAGAAGCCAACTCTGTCAATCAGCGCAGGGAGATTTGGGTAACGCTGGTGTGGGATGAGAGGCCTGGTAAGACGCAGGCTGCCAGCTACTGCTTTGAAGGGTTCTGCTAAAGGACACTTTGGTTCCTGCACGCTGGATGTAGAGCCAGCACACACTGATCTGGCCTGGAAAAGACATGCAGTCCTTAAGGGAAGGATCTCGACTGCCACACAGACACAATGAAGTGTGAGAATAGCTGCTGCATGCTCTGCTCTTGCCACGCACTGCCTCCACGTGCACACTGACTCTTAAAGCATGGAGTTTTTTTCCCCTTGTTTTGTGTCTTATTCTGTATGACCTTGACAACCAACCACACAGCATATGCCCAACAAGTCACTCTGAATGTGATGAAATGAAGATCATGCCATAGTAGTATCTATCTCAGGAAGGATGAACACAGCCTTCCGGATGATCCAGAATAAAGGAACGTATCTAGAGCCCAACCTTCACCATGTGAACAGAGCTGGTAAGACAGCAAGGGCTTTGGTTGGTCTGTGATGGCATTTAACTTCTCCCATCAATTACCTTCACCTGTACCTAACCAGGCTTCAATCCATGCTTGCCAATTTTCATGCACATGCCTCTTCCTACTACTGTTATTTGACGGTGACGCTCTTTTTGAAGAGAAGCAGATCAATCCTTGGGAGTTGGAGCCGATTAACTTACGAAAAACCCAAATACATCTCCTATATTCTGAAAAAGCAAATAGGAAAGAGGCTCACTGTGCCCCACATTCAGACTGGAAGAGGATCATTACTTACTATTCATTCCTGGATCCTTGAAGAACAAGTGAAGCCAGCTTAATGCTGCATTGTTCATTCCTAGTGCCCATCAACAGAAAGCATGCTCCCAATTCATAGCCATAAGGAAACACAACAGTATTGCTGCACCATAAGCTCTTCCGATTGTTTAGGGGCTGTAGAGAGGACCTTAGGGTATAACAGTGATGATGAGCACTGTGGGGAAGAAGCTAGAGTTATTGTCTTGATGATGATGGGGAAATAGGACACATGAGTGTATTATGGCACAAATCCATATGAAACAAGCCATTATGTGCCTTGCAGCTCATAGAAAAATATTCTTTATGTGGGACAAGAGAATCTCTTCTAAGGAAAAAATACCTAGCGTGGGGTTGCCTTGAAGCAAACAAGCTTGTCAAATTCATTACTTAGAACCAGCCCCACAGATTACAAGTTTCTGGGGACAATGGATAAACCCAAGTTTTTACAGATAAATAAATTGGTCCTAAAGAAGTTCCTTTTGGGATTAATTTCAGAACAGGTTTTTCCTCCTCTTTTCTCCAAAGTTTAAACAACTACACTGGTTGAACCAGAAGGGAACTGGAGAAGGATGGAAGGTAAGATGAGATAAAACCTAAAAGTCTATGTTCTAAGTCTCTGACTTAGAACAGAGACTGATGTGACAACTCAAAATCATCATAGTGGCTTAGCAGCTGGCCAGCAGCCACTCCAGCTGTTCATCAAGCTCACTGGGGCTAAAAAGCTCCAAGAAAATAATTTCAGAACTTCTGCAATATTCACCCTTGGGCTAAAAATAATTTTCTAAACCTGGCTGAGGTGCTGGGAGGCGGCCTGCAATCCTGCTGGAGCAAAAATCCTGCAGAGGTAGTTTGGAGCATCACTATCTTGAAATACAAGTCTCAAAAGTGAAGGCAAAGGTTTCATGTAGAGAGAACTTCCACATCCTGTCCCTCTCTCTCCATCACTCTTTGTCTTCTTCCTTCAAAGGAGAAGATACTTCCACTTGCCTCCTCAATTTCTTTCTTCATTGTTGCTTTCTTCCTCCTCTCTGGAGTACTTGGTTTGCAACATCAATAACTTAAAAATACAGCTGTCTATTTCATATTTCAAACTCTGACATTGGCGTGATGACATCATTGTAGTCTCCAAGACCTTTCACTGACTGTTCTCTATTCATCCTTTTAAGTTTAGCCACCTATTCCTCCCTGTCAATGTTGCGCATAACTCCCTCTCCCCAGCTATCCAATCTATTTGTCTGTCATCCATCTGCCCTGACAGTAACAGCACAGAATACGGAATGAAAATGGTGGAAGAAAAAGAGACCATGAAAGCCATGTCTATGGAATAGCACTTCCAGAACATGCTACCAACTTTTCTTCAAATTCTTCTTTAAAGATTCATTTTATCCATCTGAGAATCAAAGACATTTACTTAGCTTTATTTATACTTGAACTCTATAATTTTATTCCACTGTGCTTCTCATTAATCTTTGAATGACCGTGTTATTTTACTGCTGTAATCTCATCCTTCCTTTCCCAACATCTGCCAGCTGCCTCATTTTCACTTTTTACCCTTTAAGAGGCTCACCTTGCATGGCTTGGCTATTATTATAATAAATATTAATATTAGATTCAAGATGAGCAATGTAGCCACTTCATCTCCCTTGCCCCCTCATGGTATCTCCTGTGCCGATGATACTGGGTCGATCCCAGAGGCCATCCACCAATCTCCATGATGTATGCAAGGCAGCACTTGTTAAAAGTCAGACTGTAAATAATGCTGATCTTGTTGATATTCACTTGGCATTCATGAATATGATTCTGAGTTAGTGAGGTGCTTTGTGGCTGGGCCATTGAAGCAGTTGTTATAATCAAGGTCACTGGCACAACTGCAAGGGCCGCCTGTTAAAACTCTTTCCGAAAGGTGCTGGTCCCCAGCTCTGCTGCGACTGGGCAGCCTCTGTTGCGTGGGTTGGCAGCCCCAGATGTTATGGCGTGGACTGAAGTGTTGAATTCATTCAGATTGTCTTAGTACCTTGGCTTAGCTATTCCTGCAGCCCAGCTCACTGCAGTATCCACAAGACCAAAAACTTGGCATCGGTTTGGCAGCTATCCCAGCTGACCTGCCACTTTATCCCCGAGACCGGACCAGCATACAGTGGTTCTTAAAGGACACAGCTTACATCGTCACGTGCAGGACAGTTTCAAGATGTTAAGTGTTTTATTGAAGGCACTTCTACCAAAACATGAGACCTGGGGTAACCCCTAAAAATAGCCTGTAAAGACATAGTCCACACAGAATACGGGACAAGGATGGACAAAAGTGAAAAAGCAGAAGGAAGAACTGGAATACTCAGAGCTATTAAACACAGTCCTCAGAAACGGACATTCTTTCCCAATGGGTTAGAAGATTTCAGATTATCCCTTATCTCTTTCTGATTAAAGCTCAAATAAGTGATTACAGAACAAGCATTAGAAAATAAGCAGAATAGGGGCGGTATTCTTGCTTGGCAATGCAACAAGTAGGGAATATAGCTCTTCAGATGCCATACTGGCAGTATTTCTCAATGCCACCACTAAGGATATGAAAGAAATAATTAAGACAATTGAGGGGGAGGGAAGAGGAGTTAAGGAATATCCCCTTATTATCCATATTAGAACAAACCACACGCAAACTACAAGCCAAAGACTCCAAGGTTAGTTTACAGATCCAGAAAGAACTTAAGGTGGGTGCAAAACAGATGAACCACTTGGGAAAAAGAATTCCAATGCATTAAGGGAAGAAATAACAAGAAAAAAAATAATTGAGGTTCCTAAGGAAGCAAATGCTGTCTGTGGTGCCACAGAAGTCAATTAGATAGTTTTCAGCCACAGTGATGGACCAGTCTCCTGGGGTATAAGGAAAAAAAAAATCTCATGGGGCATAGGCAAGAGCAGAGATATTGTTTTTCTTCCTCCTCACTTTCTCGCACCTTTATCTATGTTGAAAAAATAAAAAATAAAGTATGTTATAAAGAAAAAGCAATTAAAATGTTTTTCAAGAGACAATAGCAGCACACAAAACGTCTCCCAATGAGAAATACAATAGTCATTGAAACTTCTTATGCCATCACATTAGAAAAATAGCAAAAATGCAATAACAGAGCAGTGAAGAATGAGTTTCACCCAAAGAAATGCTGAACAGCGGGAGCTTTTCTGGATTATTTTAGTTGAGTGTACACATCCATGTCACACCATCACTTCTTACTTAAAAACAGCTGCAGAAGGCTCCTGCTGCGGCTGTTGCCGTTAGCTGAAGCTCTGATCTTCCTGTCTTGATACAAGTCATCAAGTCGCATTTCCTGCTGGAATTAAAGTGGCAGCCCCTAGGGACTACGCAGCTGCCCAATTTATATCAGAGAGAATCTGAAGCAAGCACCAGTATTTTTTTTTTAAACTGCTTAATTTTTATTTATTTTTTATAAACCCCAAATTCTGTTAAGAGTTTTCTCCCTCCTCACTCCCTGCTGTCCAGGCGGTTGCATTTTGAAACAATTAAAAGAAAACATAGACATGTCAAGGTCTGTGCACAAAAGCTAGAGGCAGGAAAAACATATGGGTAAACTCACTGGCATCAAACTGAACGGTGCCTATAGCATATTAAACTGAGCCGAGAGATCATACAAAGAGCTTCAAGGATATTAGTTATTATGTGGTTAGTAGTTAGATGGCACGGATGGTATATGAATACTATGAAGGCTACTCATAAAGCAACAAAAGCTGCAGATCATGGCACAAAAGTATTTTGGGTCAGAGCAAAAAGAGAAGAGCAACAGGGAAACTGTCCTGGCCAAGTGCTCAAACCACCCAGTGACAGGCAAGGACGGCTATGGGGTCATCGCTAAAGATGCTAGAAGCCAGAAATGCAGAGTCCCGTCTTTTTTGTTCTGTACTTCTACAGTGCTTAACACAGCAAGAACCAGGTCAATGAACAGTGCTCCTAACAGCTATGATAGGTTATGATAAATAAGAATTTGGAGAAGATCAGGTGGCATCCCATTAAGTAGCCTCTGTAGTTAAATACAGATATCCATAACTCAAAGAAAGTCTTAAGTTACCAGACATTCAACACTCCTTAACCATCAAGCAGATTAAAAACCAGTTTCTCTCACATGTAATTCTTCTTTTTAAAAAAAGCCTGTCATAAAGAACATCAAAACCAAGGCAAAGTTGTTCTACTTCAAAACCAAGAATCACAGAACACTACAAAACTATTAATTTCATTTTTTTAAAAAAAAAAAAAGCAAATCAAACTAGAGTACATTAAATTGTGCATTAGAAGGGCTCTCAGCTAGGTTCCACTTCCAAAATTACTTGAGAGCACATTATAATTAGCAAAGGTATGTGACAGTTTTATACCCCCTCTATGATGCATGATTAAAGCCAGGCAGCCCAGGTCAGCCACAAGTTCTGCACGCCGTCAAAACAGATGTGACAAGAACTACAAGCTGCTCCCAGACAGATTGTAAGAAAGCATACACAGATAACATTTTGGCCATCAAAGAGGTAAGACGTGATACAAAACTAATTAAACCTCAAAACCCCTTGGAGAGGTAGGTAAACTATGTTTTACATGAGATTATACGAAGCATCTTGTGCTTGAGCCGTGGTGCTCCAGCCCAAGAACAAGGACGAGAACAAGCTCCTACATTCCCCTCTGAGGTGCAACAGGCAGCAAAGTTTATAGCCTAAAGATTAACAGCTCACAGCCTCGGCACAAGGATGCGGAGCTGAAATGACTGGAGAAATCACTGCTATAACGCCACTGTGATGATCTGAAATTGCTGATTTTTCCCACGCAAGACAGATACCTACTATCTGCCTGCAACAGAAAAATACAGAGTCCTGGCCCTTTGTGAAAAGCCAAATCTAAACACCACACAAATTCTGCCCCTTACATTTGCATGTCTTTGTCTGCTGAGTGCTCAAAAAAATCAGTCAGCAGCTCAACTCCTTAACATTAACTGGGCACAAACTAGGTACGGTAGGGAAGCTGCGCATCAGCCAAGGCCTATGCCTCTTGAGCTGGGGTCACAGGGAACAAAGGTGTTAGAAATAAATGTGTAAGGAGCAAGGAGAATTTTAGGCTTTAAAATACACATTCATTTTGGATAAGTATTCCATAGCTGGTTTGTGAGCGTGAAAAAAACAGTGGGGCAAGTTTGTTTCTGAGAAGCGTACCCAAGCCATAATTTTTATTCTCGTTTCTCTACAGATTTCCACATTTAGACTGCGCCTTAGTGCTTCTTCCTTCATTGACATCCCTCTGCATACAGCACCTTTCCCTGTTTCCAGTTAGCCTCCCTCATTGCTTCCTCTGCAGTGCTTCAGAGCCCACCTCTCTAATGTCCCAGTGGCTCCAGGCAGTTTTCCTGATATATTCCTTCAGCCATTTCCACTGCACCGCTCCTGTTGCGCTCTTTTCCCCATCTCCTCTGCGGAAATGATTTTTCTCGTCATTCCCCTGCCCACGGGGTCGTCCCCTTCTCCAGGAGGTGCTGTAGAAAGGGCACAGCCGGTTTCTCCTTCAGGCACCTCGTGCTTTCCCTAGCACAACTGTTGGGGTGAGGTGTAAGTTCTCACAACTTCACTCCGTGACTTCGCACTCCTCCGTTTCCTACGGCACCTCTCACGCATGGACAGACACACAGCAACAGCTATGTAGGTACCTGCCTATACCTATGCTGCATATGCAGCCGGACGAGGCTGCACAAAGCCACGGTTGGGTTACCAGCTCCTCCTTCTGCCATGACATCACCTCCTTGCACCTTTTGCATCTCGGAGTTAACCGAAGCTGTATTTACGCAGCCACAAAGTGGGACCTACACGCAACGCTGAATAACTACACATTGTTGAGCTGCCAGGTGCGTCACGTAACTGCGCATGAGTGTATATGCATGTGTACACCTGTAACCTTCCCCAGACAGACAGACAGACAACTTGCCAATACCCAACGACTCACCCGTGATTCATCCCCGAATTTCGTTAGTGAAAACAGCTGAGAAAGGGAAGGCAGTTAAACAGCACAATTACTAAGTGGACGCAGATCTGGGGAGTTTCGCAGAACCTCACAATGTTGAATTTATGAAATTCATCAAAGACAAATCTTTCACTGCTTCTACAAGGGTGAGCTGGTTAAGGTGGGCAAAACACTTAAGCCACTACTTTCTCATGCTTCTGGCAGGAAGAAATAAACTTGCTGCATGTTTATAAGCAAGATGATATTGCTCTGTGGCTATTTTGATGAAGGAGGTACACAAGATTGCAGTCCCTTTACAATCAAGCTTCTCATTACATCCGTTTCATTCAGAGACAGTAAATACAGTGCAGCTGCCTGGTTCAAGTCCCGATACCAACTTATGCTGAATGTCAGCCCAGCAGTGCAAGAGAACCTATTTAAGTGGCAGATATAAATATAAAAATGCTCTACATAAATTTTGTTGAACATAATCAGTTAATTAGAAACAGAGCTTTTGATGCAAGCACCTATGGTTATGCCAATGCACCAGTCCAAGCCTCTGCGCAAGAAGGGAATTTTAGGGAGCAGGATTGCTGAACACCTCTTCTAAGCAACTGCAAATGTTGCCAAGCTGTCTTCGTCTCCACAGTTATGCTTTGTTATTAACATGATTCACAGAAGAACAAATAAAACACACCCACAACAAGCCTTCGTTATCACTGGGAGCACATTGCACTGCATGAGTGGTGATCCTCCAAAGAATGATGTTCTACACTTGTCTCAGTTTGGAGGCTACTTTGGGGGACACTAACAAAGCATCTCTGGAAGTTGAAACATCAGGAGGAACACGTCAAATCACTTTCCAACATCCTGCAACTGAACCGATTCCAATGCTCCTCTTATTTCCAAGAAAGTAATTACAATTCTCCCTCTGTAAAGCAATGAGATCTTCCATGTAAGTGAGGTGGCTGCAGAGCAGCAAGTTTTATACCATACAACACATATAAAAAGTTAAAAACATATGTGATGATTTAAAGACTTGCTGCGATATCACTAATTTGAGCAAATAGAGTGCAAAGCGTAACAGCAGATGTGAACGTTCGCTGTACGCTCCAGAGCTACAGCAGAGCATCAAACAGATTTGCACGGGATCCGAACAAACAAGTTTGCTTAACAATGGGTCTGTAAAACTAAAAACCTGCAACTCAACCCAAGAAGAGCTGGAATTCCCTTCCACTCGGTGAAGCATCTGGCCTGATTGCTGGTGGCTGCCGATCACTGCCATGTCATCACTCTAAAGCCGTGAAACGTTCCCGCGACCGTGTTAATTAGCTCCCCTTGCAAAGCACTTAAGCCGTACAGTGAGGTTACTCACGTGATGTCTCTGCGCTGATAGCAACCTTGAAGAAGGCAGGCGATCAGGTCGCTGATAAACTCCACATCATCCCTGTGAAGAGCAGCTTCCAGTTCCTAATGAGCAGAAAGGAGAGAATAAAAAAAAAAAATAAATCCAGTCATCAAACTAATTCCTTAAAATTTACTGCTGGCTGATCAGGACCAAAAAGACCCAGACTTGAGAGCAGCTTCAAGTATGTGCACAGCAGCAGAGCATACTCTGGGTAATCCCACTGTCCCCTTCATTAAAAATACTGCTACTACTACCTCTTTGTTGCAAGAGTTTATGGGAAGACCTTGAAAGGCTTTTACCGAATGTCACTCTCCAGCCAGAAGACTAATGCTTTTGTCTGGAAACAGAAAAATAGGGTTCAGTGAGGTTGAGATGCTACAGCCTAATAAGAAACCCATGGTTTCTCCCATGTTCAGCTGATGGGCAGGAATCAACAGTTTCATTCTCCTGCTTTGCTTTCCACTCGCTAAGGCTGGTGAGTTCATTTAAAAGATGTGCTCAGAAAGCGTGGCCCTAAAAGCCACTTACACAGAGAAGTAGCAGTTTCAGATGGATAGCCAGAAATGGCTGAAAGCTAGCAAGCAAATGCCTCAAAGAAAAGCAGGCATTTTGATTATTTAACTTATTTCTCTTTGGTTTTGTGTTGTTGTTCCCCCCCCCCCCCCCCCCATAAAGAGAAAACAAAAGGGGGGGGGGTGNCATTTAAAAGATGTGCTCAGAAAGCGTGGCCCTAAAAGCCACTTACACAGAGAAGTAGCAGTTTCAGATGGATAGCCAGAAATGGCTGAAAGCTAGCAAGCAAATGCCTCAAAGAAAAGCAGGCATTTTGATTATTTAACTTATTTCTCTTTGGTTTTGTGTTGTTGTTCCCCCCCCCCTCCTCCAGTAAGAGAGAAAGAAAGGATGGAGGGATGTCAGACCTCATGACCCATAATTTCAACCCTTGATGGAGAGATGGAGAGTATCATGGCTTATTTCAGCATGATAGATTTCATGTAACAGTGCGATGCAGGAACTGATCCACAAAAAGGATAAACTTCTGAAATGTAGTTATTACGCATTTCGCACATGTTGTGAGAAATATCTGGTTTTCAGCTAGCAATTTCAAGCTTTGTTTTCAAAATATAACTAGGTTAACTACAGTTTTGTATATATGCCAGAAAATAACTCACAGTAAGAAAAATCCACTTCCTATAAGACTTATCATCAGTAGTATACAGCACTTAACAAGATTTAATATGGATAAACAACATAGGCATACGAAGCTATTCTTTCTGGGTTTCAGAGTAAATAATGGATTGAATACAAACTCCTACTTGAATGTTACTCAACAGACTGTTACACAAATGGCTAAGCTAATGGCTACAGAATAAAGGTTAATGGCCAGAGAATAAAGGATAAACGTTTTGGCACTTACCCAATAAAGAAGAGAAAGTGCTTTTTTATTAGACCGCAGTAACTGCGGTAATAAAATTATTGATAACAGATTGCAGATTAAATGCTGCTTGTAGTTTTTTATTGGAAATGTATTAATGGCATATTTTCATTATCAACACCACTCTTATTTACCTCTTGTGTAACATCCAAAGTGCTTCACGAGCGGAAGCCTGACACCTGCCCTGTGAAGAATGTATTAAATGTATCTATTATATGTGGAAACTCGAGGCAAGGAAAGGGTGGTGGGCAGCCAAATCCTGACATAGCGTCCCTGCCGCAGAGCTAGGAAAAGTCCAAAGAATCTTTGTTCTCGCTTCTAGATGACTACCCCGCTTAATGACAAGTTAATACAAAAACTGCAGTTGCTGCTTCCCATCCCTTGAAGAGAGTGATATTATTGTTGTATAAATAATAATCACGCTATATAAATAGCAATTACCGAGTAAATTCACTTGGTAAGTGGTTAGTATTTTGAAGGTGTTGACTTATTTTATTTGTAAATTACTTTAGTCAACATCTGCCTTCTAACAAAATATATCTGAGAGGGGGAAAAAAAAAAACCACAAAGTACGTGATGTGCTAAAACATCCCAGGTACGTTACAACAGTAAACTCGCAGCTTGTGAAAAATGACACTAGGACCCGGAATAAACGGTGGGGAGAAAATAAGTCTCCAGGATGTTTCCCTCCGTTCAGCCTCTCCCTCATCCACGTACCGCTTGTGCGCTAAAGCTGTCAGTCAGCAGCCTGCCTCTGCTGGGATGCGACAGCCTTTTGTATGAAGGAATATTTAAATTGCTTCCCGTCAGCCTTTTCAGCCTGCTGTTTGACTAACACTCCTTAAGCAGTGGCCACAACCAGCTCAGATAGCCCCTATCTGCAGCCATTGTTTTCCAGGCCTGGGAGTGACCTTTACATTTTCGGAGCCGGCGGGTCACCCCGGGAGCTGGGGGACATTCCTCGGGCACTGGGCAAGGTGCTGTCTCCTGGGCAGGGACACACCAGCCTTCCCCAAAAACATCTGGCTGGGGAGTTTCCCCCCTTCTCGTGCTGCCTCCTCTCTCCCAGATGGGTGCTGCTCGTCCCTGCCACCGTGGCAGGTGCAGCACCAATTTGGGGACCCGACCTGGCCGCAGGCAGATCTCGCAGCCGCTGGCCAACAGGCGCACTGGGCACTCAGACCGACGTGGAGTCCCAGCACCACGCTGGGTTAAAGGGGCTCTGGCACAAGTCAGGATTAATCAGCACACACATAGCACGGGGCTGACTAACGAAGGTTCATCATTAGCAGGCGTGAGGCTGTCGGCACCTCTGTAGAAAGGTGCTTGCACCGCACTCCCCAACGCCATGGGTGCTGCCTGTAGCCCACTCTGGTCCTCTGGTCCCTACCCACAGTTGTACCCAGTGCCAGTGGGTTATGCTAACGGCACAGTCCAAGCATTACCGTGATTATTTGCCTTGGAAAAAAAAGATAACAACATTGTCCTGTAAAGTTTTTGTCTACTTTTTTTCCCCTTTTGCTGCTTGCGACGGGGCAAGAGCGGCAAGAGGTGCTTTAATTTCCCAGGGCTGGGTCCATTGGCCCTGTTTAACTGAATGTCACAATTTTCTACCCCGCTGGATTCTCCAGGTTTCTGTCCCAAAACACCTAAGTCCGGGACTTTTCCCAAGTGCCCAGGGTGCTATAGAATCATAGAATGGTTTAGGTTGGAAGGGACCTTAAAGATCATCTAGTTCCAACCACACTTCTATGGGCAGGGACATTCCCCTGGAAAGATTTTATTTCAGCTCAGTTTAATTTTCCAAATTAAAAATAAGAAAAAAAACCCACAAAAACAATGCACTAGGAAATTTTCAAGTATTTTAAACAGTTGCAGCAATTTCTGCATTTAGGGAGGATTTTGTTCTCTTTAGGTATATAGACTTTAGGGTCTCTAACCCTTCCAGCCCGGGTCCCTCTGTATTCAGTGGAGAGAGACAGATCTCCCCAGAGAGACATTTAGCCCATCTTTGGGTACAGACTCCCCATGCGTGCTTGGCTGTCCTAGCAGGAGAGCTTGAGATGGGAACACCAGGGACCAGTAGGACACGATGCAAATCTTAACATCTCAGGACCATGAATGAAGAGTTAGGATCCCCTCTGGTTTCCACCTAATGCTTCAGCCCACATTTTGCAGGAGGAGGAATAAACCTTGTTTTTCCAGCCCTCCCCTCCAACATGGGAGGGCCAGCACAGCAGCAGGGCGCTCTAGTGGCCCATCTGCGCTGAGGTGGCCGAAGTGACGTTGGGGACTCCCAGGAGAGAGAGGCCACCAAACCCCTCCATGGTCCTGAGGGCAAACCCTGCCCGGGGTGCCCGTCTGTCCCCTCCCCGCGCTCCTCTGGCCTGGCCAGGGCCAGCGGGCAAGAGCGGCTGGGCTTCCTCCCCGCCACCATCCCCCCCACGCCTCCAACCCTTTTGTTTTTCCCCTTTTCTCTTTGAGCACTGAGCTGTGAGCACAGAAATCTGAACCTTGCCAAAAACGCTTTGGGGACGGCACAGAAAGGAAACAGAAGAGGCAGCAAATCAGCAGAGGAAAGGGGGGGGGGGGGGAGAGATACATCTCCTCCTCCTCCTCCTCCTCTAGCTGGAGAGAGCAACAGACAGGAGAAAAGCAGGATTCTCCCCCTCTCCAGCTGGCGTCACACCTCATTAGGGAAAAGCCTGTTTAACGTCTTTCCCTCCCCCCAGCCCGGGACTTAAATCCCCCCTGAGTCAGGCGAGGGCTGTCGGGAAGAGGCGGCCGCCAGAGCAAGGGTGACCACCTCGCCCGGGAGGAGCGCTGGCCCGAAGCAGGGTTAGCCGGGGCGGCCGAGAGGGCACCAACCCCCCCCCTTCCCTGCTGCCTGGGAAAATAGCTGGCAGGGGTGGGCTGGGAGGGAAGTCTGGGTCCCCAACGAACGCTGCTCCAAGCATGTATTAGATGCCGGCATCACCTGCGTTTTGTCACAACGGCTGCTTCGGTTTGGTCTTGGCAGCACCTCAGTGCTGTGGCATCTCTACATGTGGTGACCCAAGCCCCACACTGCCCAAAGTATATATTCCTTTTTTGGTGTCTGTTTTGAGAGGAAAGACGATCAACTTCCCGGCTAAAAGTAAATGAATGAGTCCACAACTGTGACAGCGGCGACACCGCTGTCACCAACACCAGTGCAGAGGTAATGGTGAGACTGCTGCACACATCAGCTTCCTGAACTATGGAAAGCAGCCGGTCAGACTCCAGCTCCTTGCAAGCTGCCCTCTTGGAGAGCAGCATCACAAAGTTTGGGGCGCTCGTTTCTGAAGATGGGCTCCTCCAAAACCGCAGGAAAGCCCAGCGTGTGAAAGAGCCCACTGTGAGCAGGCTGGGTGCTGAGGTACAGGACTACAAGTTAAAGGCTTCCTCTGTGCCGGAGCTGAATCATCTATAACCGAATCTGATGGACATAACCAGTTTAAGCACAGCTAAGCCTTGTCCAAGTTAGCCACCAGTTTAAAAACCCCAATCCCTTCAGCTCTATTTCCATACCGCTGCTGTGATCAGCTTTCCATTGCAATGCTCCCAAGTGACTCAACAGGCTTTTGCAGAGGCTTTAGGAGATCACCGAAAGCTACCAGTGGGCTGTGCTGAGCCAGCCCCAACCCATGCGCTGAAATTCCAACGCCATCACTAAATCGAGTTAGGACGTTCTTTTCCCCTCACAGATAATTAATGACAACAGGTACCTGGACAAGAGTTAGGTGAACGCACGCAGAAGAGTGCGGTTACTGGGACTGGGCAGGAAGATGGGAAGTCAACTGCAGGTCTGAAATGCTTCCAACAAGCATCATTTACCCCCATGTCGTGTGAAGCTGGTGCGCATGTTTTGCATCTCCAGCTAGGAGCTCCTGCTGTCCTCTCCACCGAAGAGCCAGATGTTCCCCAGCTGGGAGGAGGACGCGGGGACTTGGGGACGAACAACTGCGTCCCTCAACAGATCCCAGAGAGGAAAGTACGGCACTGTCCTTTCGGGCACGGAGTACACCCAGCCGATTCACCCGGAGCCGCAGCAGAAAGCCAATGCAATGAATAGCGGGACATGGTCCTGGAGCTGAAGGGACAGAGTCCAGCTACACCACGAGCCAGTTACTCTGCCAACCCCTGCAACTCAGCTTGTTGGTCTGTTGGTGGGCTCAGCCCCTAGGACGTACTCAGCATGCCTGAAAAAACCATGCTCCGCCGTGCTCAGCAGCCAGAGTGCTTTCGGCCGCGCAGTGCCATGCTCTCCCTGCTTGTGACTGCTGCCATCATATGGAAATAGTTTTCAAAATATGAAACCTACTGAGAGTGCCCCGCTCTGCATGACAAGCCGGGAGGGCGCTGCAGGGAGTCAGGGGTATTCCCAGGGCCATGATACCCTGGAAGCGCAAACAGCAGTGGGTTTAGATGGCTGCTGTAAAGTCAGAAAGAAGTTATGGCTCCTGATGGAGTCTCCCAGCCATGTTAATCTTAAGTGACTAGTTGGACACACCACCCATTCACCAAGTCTGCAGCTGGATGTGCCTCTCCCAGATTCCCCAGAGTCCTGTGGGAGGCTGCAAGCTGTCCTCTAGAGGATGCTCCAGGGCTTTATGGCTTCCTGAGCCAAAAAGGGCCCCCGACTTCTCCACTCTGCCGTTCCACCGCAGGGAGAGCGGGTGCTGAATGCCCTCCCTGTGCTCCTGGCAGAGGGGAACAAGTCAGCAGCTCTCCTCAAGGAAACATCATCATCTTCACCTCGCCCCTGGGGACTAGGAGCTCAGGGGGAGCCAAGTTGGCCTTCTACAGTAGCTTCGGGGATGCAAAGTGAAGAGGTTTAGTGACACTTGGCACTGCAGAACTCCCTCCTCTTCCCTGAGCTGCCAGACTGGTATGTGTGAGGGCAAGGGATGAAGAGCAAACCCCCGAGGGAGGAGAAAAGCTACCCTGTCAGAAGGGGACTATCATTTGGGGAAGGGGAAAAAGCAAGAGCAGCAAAGGTATTCCTTTTTCCGTTTCTTCAGGTCCCCCCCTAATGTCTGCCAATGCCTTCTGAGATCTCTACCTCCCTCGACTTTCTGCGAGCAGACTTTGAAGGCTATTTCAAGCACGTTGTAAATAGGGGCATAATGTTACTCCAGGGCTAAGCAGAGGTGTGAGATGACAGCTTTGTATGAGGGAGATAGTTATAAACAGAAAGCCAGGGAGAATTTGTCGTATTGCCTCCACATTACGGCTGTTTGCAAAGAACAAATCCCACATGCTCCCCCTCCGTGCCTCAGTTTTGTCCTCCTTTAGCCTCTCTATCAGAATCCTTAAAAATCTGAGACAGGCACAAGGCTGCTGGTGATCTGAGACCGCCGTGCTATCTACCTTCTATCCCCCTGGCCAGAATGGTTGTGGCTTCTTGTTCTCCGTCCACGTTAACCTGCTGCCCGATCTCTCCTTTGGGACAGGGACCCTCCCCTGTTTGCACAGCACGCCGCTGCTTGCTCTCCAACTGGAATTTTTCACTGCTGTGTAATACAAACAAATACGAGCAGCTCACGCTGGGTGGCTAAACTGTACTGAAAAGAGATTTCGGACTGATCAATCCAGTCTCCCTCATGCCCCATGCCAGCGCACCGGTGCTAATAAAGCTTTCCTCTCTTCCGAGCTCATCTTGCCTGCAGCGCAAGCGATTTGGGACAAGAACTACATTCGTCATGAATTTTATGCATTGTCAGCACTTAAAAGATGTAGAACTGTTACTCATCCCGTTTCTTCCCCCTGCAAAGTACCTTTTCGGATGGACAGGGTACATCTGAAGCGATTAGTTTTCTTTCAATAGTTAGACATTAGTACTTTATGCCTCTAGAGCAGCTTTCATCCTAGAGCATCAAAGCATTTAAAGAACATTCAGTAAAGCCTTGCAGCACCTGTGAAGGAAGGGGAGGCACACACCCACGTGCAGAGCAATTTTACAGATGGAGGAGCGAACACAAGCCCCAGCATCCTTACCAGGGGCACGCTTCACTCAGCGGTGAGGCTAAGAGAGAAGCCATAAGGCTTGACACTCGATGCCACTGCCATCATCTTTCTTTTTCTGCAGTTTTATTAGCAGCCAAAGCATTTGGAGATCGTGCTATTTCCCTCCAAAGGATCATTTCTCCCTTTCAAAATAATCCCCTCTTCCTTCAGAGCAGATAATCTACACCATTTACCATAAGCCAGTTATGCTGGCTGGGGGGCAAGCATTGCGCTGGGCACCGAGCTGGCTTCACACGGGTGACAGACAGAAATTTCAGGCTCAGCAGAACCGATGGTCTCCAGCCTGTGGTTTGCAGACCCCATGGAAGACTTCCAAGAGGCCTGTGAAGGGCAATTAAGAAAAGCAAGCTTAACACCAGTCTGCTTAAATTTCTAATCAGGGGTCTGTGCCTTTACGGGAAAAGTACTGGGGTCACACCCTTAAAAAACACCCAAACCAAAAAAAACCCACAAAGTGGCTGACCACTATTGCCCAAGCCACAAGTTCAACTCCTCTGGCTGAAAATAACCTCCAAACACAACAGCAATGAGAGGAAACAGAGTCTGCTTGAATTGCATCCTGTCTGCCTCGCCCTCAGAAAGATATCATTTATTATCACCTGGAAAGGATCTCTCCCAGTAGCTGCGCTTGTATGGAGTATCAGACATATTCGGATCGTTAAACTACTTGTGGATTGCACTGGTTTAGACTTTTGGTGTTTTTTTCCTGGGAAGACAGGCTGAGGAAAGTGGTGAGCAGACACAGAGACTGGGACCGTTCTGAAGCTAACCCATAATACCATATAGATTATATATTGTTAAGCTCTCACAGTCGCATGCCAGTCGTACCTTGCTGGTAAAACCAAACCAAACCAACCCAACCCAACCCCAAACTCCCTCTCTCCACAAATGCTGGATTTATCATTCCCATTTACGGGCTAAGTACTACCAGCAGCTAAAGCCTAAAAATTTTAGCAACAGTTTCACATAGCCATCTTCAGCCCAGCGATACAGTCACGTAAGTGGGGAAGAGCATCAGCATGGCTCTACCTGTTCTTGACGTTGTTTCTGGAAACAACATCACCGGGTTAGCTATGGTCCCTCCCCAGACGATTCGGCTGCACGATAAATAAAGAACAGCTGATCCTGCCGTGTCACCATCTCCTGCAGTAAGAGGCTTCCTGGGTACCTAGTGGGAGTTCTGCTAAGCTTTTAAGCCCATTGGCAACGTGGGGAACAGTCTGTAGCTCCAAAGCCAAGAGGCTCGAAGTAATAATCCGATTTCAAAGCTCCTCCTCCTCTCCAGCCAAAGGCAGCAAGGGAGGATGAGATCAGACTGTAGATGCTCTTCATTTTAGGTCTGGCCATTGCGCTCATCTGCTCAGCATGAGCACAGGGAAGGGAAAGGATGAGCGCCAAAATCTGGAATGGATTGCTTGGCTAAAGTTTCTGCAAAGATTTCAAGACTTACTGGGAAAATTATTTTTTAAGGGGATTTTCGCCGCTCTCGATATAGCCAGACGGGCCCAGCTAAGCCAACCTCCACTTTTCTAGTTCACGCACCGGCCAAAACTCCTGGGAGATTTACTCCCTGCCATCATGCGCTGCTGATGCAACAGGGCACGCAAGCTGTGCAGCTGGTTTGCACTCGCGCCACAAAACTTCTCCTGTAACAGCAATGGGTGGTGCTTCGGCATTTACATCGCTCACCCCCCCTCCCCCCCACCTCCCCCAGGATGTTATTAGCTGCCAGTTGATAAGCAAGTCAAGAAAAAAAAACTGTCTTCATGGGCATCGAAATGAACAGAAAACCCACATCAACCCTTAAGGGCTCAGGTGACTCCTCTACATCCCTTCTGCCCCTCTACGGAAAATGATGGCCTGGCTTTTGAATGGGGGGAAAGAAAGGTCCCTGGCTCATCCTTGCCTGAAAAAGCAGGATGAAATGGTAAAATGCATCAAGATAAAAAAGAAAAAAGGCTGTGAAGCTTTGCTTTTTCCCTTTAATCTGATCTCCCCAGCCAGCCATTCTTCTGCCTCTCCTTCGGATGCCGTGCGGAGCGCAGCCCACAGCATACCCACCACAAACAAAACCTGGCTGGCGGCTCAGCGGGGAGATCGGCCTTAAAGTGCTGTCGGCACTAAAAACTCTTCCTCCTCGCTCGGGGTCAGACAAAAGAAAAGCCGCCGAGCGAGTCTGAAGCCACACACAGGTACCCCACGGGCTTCTACCACAGCGCGTGGCCAAGAGACAAATTCCATCGGGGTGCCACGCTGAAATCCACGTTCCAGCATTTTTTTCCATGAATTTAGCAAAAAGAAGAATTTGCAAGAGTATGAAATAGCTGCCTACCGGTATCACTCGTGATGAAGCAGCCAGACAGCCACTCGCATGTGTGAACTGCCTGTTTGCAACAGGCTTAGTCTCAAGCCTAAGAATGAGTTTTAAAAACACACAGCTCTTCCACTGCGTAACAGTTTGTGGAAATATAACTAATAGGTCTCGTTCATACTCTTGGATAATCGTCTGCACTACTCTGGATAGCCAAAAGCATCACCTTCCTTATCTGTCAGACTCTGAGTTTGTTCCAAGCTTATACAATTCAGTCATAATTCAATACAAAAATTAATGGCTTTTACACAATTTTTTTTATTATTATTATTTTAAGAAACACAGATGCTACCACCCTAATGAGAGATGTATGCACTAAAGGATAGGCTTGTCATGGGAAATGGTGTTTTGAGCCTGTTGAATATCGTAATGCGAGTCACAGTTCCTCATGCAGCTCTGGCTTCATAACGCACATCACCACAGGATCCAACATCAAAATAAATACAAGAAATTACCTCTACCAGTACTCACACTCTACCTCCGGCCCTGTCCAAAAAAATCTGTATTCATTGGATACGTGGAAAAGCCCCCCCCAGAGCTTTTAAAGCCTGGTCATGGCTCAGAGCCTCCACCCCAGTGACGGCTATCTAACACGCCTTCCCTGCCCAGCCTACCGGCTCCAACGGGAATCCCACGCTTCCTCAGCTGTCCTGCTGAACACGCAGACCTGCCCTGCTCCGCTGAGCCATCATCTTCCACAGGATGCCAGTAAAAACCCAAAGAGGACCCAGCAAGGTCGCCTGGTGACCGAGGTGGCTGCTTCTCAGGACTGGGAGCAGCCAGGAGATGAGTGGGGAGATGAGCCGGGAGCCCCACAGGAATTCCCGTTCCCCTCCCTGTGGCTGAGGGAAGACAGAGGGGAGAAGGGTCTGCTCAGAAAAACAAAGCAAAAAAGCTGGCAGTCCCAGGGTTTTTAGGCTGTTGAGCAATGCGTAAAATCTCAGGAGCTGCTTCTTAACAACATATCTCGAGTAACTCGCCAAATTCGCACAAGTGGCACCAGTGCAACTGTCCTGACTAAAGCCCCTCGGCCAGAGGTGGCTGTGAACCACCACCTCCACCCGCGCCTGGAAGGAGCTCAGCTCACATGTGTGTTTGCCAACGAGACAGAGCCCTTCGCGTGCTCAGGAGACGGACGCTCCGTGTTTTACTCCACATCTGGCAGTGCTGCCCCATAAAAAAGGTGATGGAGTGCTTGTAGCTCTCCTTCCAGAGCACAGGATGAATATCTTCTTCAACACACATGCCATACGGGAATTCTTCACTAGCTTTATTTAATGTCGTCTTTATAGCCAATAAATTTGCAGCTTGCTACAAACACTTGGCTATTTATGCAGTAATAGTTACATCTGCCAGAAACGGCAAATTATTATTGTTAATTATGATGATGATGATGTTCATAAATGTTAATGCTAACTACACTCTTAAAACACTTATTATAAACAGCATCGTAATTTGAGAGTAGGGCAGTAAACTATTGCCCAGACACAGAGGAAACCAGGTCTATTCCTGTAACACTTACTCTACAGACATTATTTGGAGTACCTTTTTCTCCTAAATTCCCTCCTCCCATCAAGAATAAGGAAAAAAGAAAAAAAACCAGACTTGTTTAATTAGATTTAAAAAAATGAAACAAAGATCCGTTACGTCCTGTAAACTGGAATAGCCAGCTTTGTTTCTGCAATTCAATGCAGAAGCGATGACACTGGATTATCCAAAGATCTGCACAAAACGCTTCGGTTGGATGAAATAGCTGATCTGCCTGAAGTGGGGGGGAAAAAAAAAAAAATACGGTAACAGATAATTATATAACCAGCTTGTAAAAGTGTTATTAGTGGAGCATGGGATCAGGAAAGCCCTGGCTTTTATTCTCACTTCATGCATTCAGTGATGAGAGCTAAATCTCTGTCCGTCTCTCTCTCCTCCCCCACCCAAAAGTTAGATAATCTTTAGCCAACCCTGTAAAACACTTGCAATCTTTGAATAAAAGCAAGGCTGAGGTTAATGTACTGCTACTTCTCTAACATTCAGATGCTGTGTTCTACCTTGATAACAGAAGAAAACTGGAAAAAAATTTTCCTCTGCTGCTCAGATAAGGTAGCTCGAGGACTCAGGGGTAAACTCTAAAGTTCAACATTTTAGTTTGAAAAGACATTTCCAGTCATTGGCTGCTGGAATTCAGATCTTCCGATCTTGACTAAGTGATACAATGCAATAAAAAAGAGCTTTGCCAGACAGTATCTCTTTCTTTCAAGGAAGGAATGGGAACATTAGCCATTCTGTACATTAACTAAGCATAGCAAAAAACCACACGTGGACCTTGTTCTCAGTTATCCACGATGGGATGCCTCTGGAAATCTTTCCTCAGGAGTACAGTTTTGCGCCTCCTTTCTCAGGAACGAAAGGCGAATTCAAGCAGGAGAAAAATTAAACTGGTGGCAACGGACCTTGAAGGTCTGACAGTGACCTGCAGCACGAAGGTCTTCGAAACTGCTTTCATTTGCCAGAACATAAATTAGATTCCTCACTAGGTACGGCACCGGGGTTAATGGGAGCTTTATAAAGCCTTCTTTGAACATACAGATTATCCTTTTCAAAAAAGACTAATCTTGTGGTTTAAAGTACAGTACCGGGAGCCAGGAAACCTATTCCCAGCTCTGCCAGGCTGGGTGACTTCAGGCAACCCACTTGACTATTCTCTGCTCTTTTTCAATACACACAAAATAGAGACAAATACCTAAATCTCCCATGAGGCTTAATATTTGTAAGACAACGAGAACCAGCTTAGCTATTCACAGATCCCTCCAAGCAGAAGAGGATGGCAGGCCCTTTTATAAGCAGGCTTGCTCAAACCTCTCCACACAGTAAGTCCCACAGAAAGCAGCAAGGAAACCTGCACCTGGCACTTCATACAGGCAAGAATCCTGAATTACAACATTATCAATTGTATTTTTTTCAGCAGTGAAGGAAGTGTCTCATCCTGTCCAGCATTTCTGTCCTAAGGAGGTGCTCAAAAGGAGCAAAACTGAGAAACTAAGAAAAATTCTAGTTTAGGGAAAGTCATGCATGCTAGGTAATTCTCAAAGAGCAACCTTCCTGTACAGGATCTGATTTCACTGCAAGAATGTTAAAAACAACTTAGAGACAAAAAAACTAAATTCAATTAAAAAATAATCATCAAGCATTTCAAGGTAAAATACAGAAAACCACCAGAAGTGCAAGAAGGGTCTAGCGAACAAGTCTTATGAGGAGCGGCTGAGGGAACTGGGGTTGTTTAGCCTGGAGAAGAGGAAGCTGAGGGGAGACCTTATCACTCTCTACAACTACCTGAAAGGAGGTTGTAGTGAGGTGGACATTGGTCTCTTCTTCCAAGTAACAGGAGATGGGACAAGAGGAAATGGCCTCAAGTTGCACCAGGGGAGGTTTAGATTGGATATTAGGAAAGATTTCTTCACTGAAAGGGTTATCAAACACTGGAACAGGCTGCCCAGGGAAGTGGTGGAGTCACCATCCCTGGAGGTATTCAAAAGATGGGTAGATGTGGTGCTGAGGGATATGGTTTAGTGGTAACTTGTCAGTGCTAGGTTAATGGTTGGATTTGATGATCTTAAAGGTCTCTTCCAACCAAAACTATTCTATGATTCTATGACACATAGAACGTCGAGCACTGGGAACAAGGATCATTACTTTCCTTCCAAGAATAAATTAATCCTAAGCATCTCCATTGTGACAACCAATACTGGCCTAGGGCCTCCTCTAAGAAGGTGGCTGCTGTTCCCCCCAAACTGTCATAGTTACATACTCTTCATATTTTAGTTTCCATATGTTAGTCTCCTTCAAACTTTTAAATAAAATAAGTACAAAACATTTGGGTATAAAACAATCCCATATTTTCCAGGCCTCCTTAAAAGGGGGCACGTGGAGCCTTACTTGTGCTATGCACTACAACATTTCAGACTCCTGTCTTTCAAGACTGAGCACAGCTGTTTCCTGCACACCCCAACATTTTGATCGATGCATTCACACGCCACTGCTGTTCGAAACACCTATTTGCCCATGAGTGCAGGTGACTCTGAACTGGTTGCTCCCAGAGGACTCAGTCCCACTGTGTTGATGGGTGGTAACTTTTCCTTTGACTCAGCCTCACGAATAAAGCTTTAGCGAGAGAAGCTCCAAAGACTGTTTCCCAACTCATTCCCTTTTAGCGCGCAGAAATCTCAAGAAATCATTTTAACTCAGTAACCTCCATGCCACTTCCACCCAGTTGAAACAGAAGAAGAAAAAGCAAACAAACAAAAAAAAAAAATCACATCCCACTCCAAGGACTACAAGATTTGCTCATTCCAGGGTTTCTCGCACCGAAGAAAGTTATCCAACCACAACAACATAATGTCACTTCCTTTTCCTCCAAAATAAATTTTGGTGTTGAAAAAATTCCACCTATGTGTTTACTGTGGGCAGCCTCAGTCAACACAGGGGCACATCCACAGCCAGCAATCGAGGAAGAGCATTCAGGACTAGCTCTCTATCGATTTTTAACTGGGGTGCAAAGTTAGGAATTTGCTTCCCCCCCACCCCCACCCCCGCAATCTGTCCATTGATCTGAGAAGGCATAAAAAAAATAATCCAGAAATGCCCAGACTCACTTTCTAATAAACTGAGGTATCATGATTATTTTTCAAATAAAAAGCAAATGATTGTATTTTCCTAACAGCACTTGCGAAAGAGCTAGAGCAGTTTGATCCATTGCTGTTCATTCCTTCGAACACACACCCAATCTTTCAGTCACTCCGTGCTTATTGGCTTTATGGAAGGTAAAGCAGCGAGGAGCACTAAAGGATTAATTCTCACAATAGGGGGAAGCAGGAGACCCGGCTCTTGGTGGGGTGAGTGGGGGAGAAGGGAGAAGGATGAGCATGCAGGCTGCATCCCTGGTCTTTGGACTGCCTTGCTGTGATTTCATCTTCTGCCTAAAACGATCTTAAAAGGGACCTACCACAGAAGGGGTGGCCCGATGACTTAAATGTAAAAAGCGTTATGGGAATTTTGTTTTAAACCTGCAAAGACTACGAGAAGGGGTTATACGTGAGATAAATGCGAGGCATGGCTCAGCAGGGAAAGGAATAGCTAAGGCACAAACAGTTCGTACTCGGTTTGTTGGGAGTCACGCAGTAGCTGGATAGATTTATGATTCAGATGTTTTAGTGTTGGTTATCAGCGATTAGCTCGAACTCTTAGAAAAACAGAGTGAGAGAAAGATTAAGCTTTTGTCTGCCCCAGCCCTCATCCTTCCTTCGCCTGGCAGCAGGGGTTACTGATTGTTTCTGTCCCTGTTTTAACAACAGAATGGCTCCGAGCCACACTCACTACAGAAGCAGATCACACTGCCAATATAATCATAAACATTAGATTCAACAGCTAATCACTTAAGTGCAACATCATTTCTTCAGGTGCAGCCTATACAGTTATATTTGTAAGATTTGGTTATATGGGAACTTTTAAGTGTGGGGTTTTTTCCAACCATAGAGATCATTTGGGACACAGAAAGGGCTGACAAAGGGGGACCTGTTTTGTTAACTTTATCTTCAATCTCTGTATAAGCCCAGTAACATATACACAAGAGGACTTCATGCATCTTTATGGCATTTAACCCCACAACAACCATGTGGGCTTCTCACAGATGAGCTAAGTGACTTGCCCAAGATCACACAGGAAGCCAAATGCAGAGCACTAAAACTGAGCACAACTCTCAGACTAGACCTCTGACCAATGCAGCATTAATCTATTTCTAATTTAGTTTAATTGAACTTAACGCTCAGCTAACAGATTTATTCCAACCCACTACTACATGGCGTGGAGCTATACACTAGAGGAAGAGACTTGGACTTTTCTGTGAATTACATCTCTACATGTAAATGTAATGATGCAGCTTTAAGGACAGAGTCATCCTCAGCACCTCCACAACCAGGGGAGACCTGAAATGCTGCTGACCTTCAAACCCACACTGTAGCTAAACTTTGTGGTTGTGGAGCACAGGGGACGAAGGACACTGATCCTGCCTCACTGCATCCGCAGAATGATGTGTCTCCCCAGCTCAGACCAAGGTCTAAAGTCCATATGGGAGAAACTTAACACAACGCCCAATTTTTCCGATGCTCAGAGCCCATAACAACCCCTTTTTGTTGAAACTGTAAGGGGCTCTACACTTTAAGGGGAGAGAGAGGGAATCAGGGTAATTTAATAATCTGTAATGGTGATATAGCAAATATACATTATACTGCTATAAAAACACAGAGTTTCCCCATATTACCTCGGTTGTGGTGAAAACACACAGCAGTACTAAGACTTGCACAGGAAGGCACCCAATGGCAGATTCCTCTCTTACAGGTCCAGCCAGGACCACTCATCCAGGACCACTCTGGACAAAACACTCACGTGCTGACCTGACCCAGCGTAAGCAGCGAACACGACGAGCTTGGTACGTCTCCAACCTCAGGCGTGCGTGTTCACCGCTCACAGAGTCCGTCTGTGTACGGTCCAACACATCTGGAAGGCAAACAGGCTGCACATCTGCACATCAGCGGTGCGGCGGGTCCAACACAGAGAAGGAACGTCGGGCTTATTATGCAGAAGTTACACAGATCATCCGAGTGATTTCTATCCAAAAGCTCCCAGACAGGAATAGAGAGAGGAGGCCCCAGACTTTCCTGGACTGCTTAAAATCTTGCGGTGCTGCTTTCCTTGAGGTGCCGTACACGGTGTGAGCAGCTTAAGCTCTATTAACATAAGACACTTTTAAACGGTGCAAAGTAGAACTAAACTTGAAATTAACCGGACTGGTGTAAAATTATACCTTAATGCACACAGAAACCAGATTAGAAGACAGATGGTGAAGAGGAAAGGAGAAAAAAGAAGAGTGGATTGGATATACATATGTGGATTTACATTCTGTGAGCTTGGCACACATCTTAGAGGCATTTTTTATTTCCAGCATAATAGAAAGTTGCCTGACAGTGCTGGTACACTAGATAAGGGGAAGAAAGAGCAGATGCTTTGGAAGGGCTTTGTAGTACGACTCTTCGGCAGGAATTTAGAGATCAAGGTGGGCAGGAGCAGTGGAGGAAGGAAGCTCTTTCAGATACGGTGGAAGCACAAAAAGGGAGAATCAAGAGGAAAAAGGAAATTCTGGTGAAGCAAGACCAACTGTCAGGGTCCAGACCACAAGCAAAAGTGCAAGGGAAATGCTCAGCCGAGATGCAGCTTGGGCAGCAGCGTGCAGAACCCTGAAAGTAGAAGCAATATAGTGGAAGCTGTCAAAAATTAATTAATAATAGCAGACACGCTGAGGAAAGGAACGTAAAACATCATTATACCTCAGTATAAATGCAGAGTGTATCTACACCTTGAACGCTACATGCGGTTCTGGTCCCTACATTTGGAAGAAAGAAAAGACAGAAGAGCTGAAAAGCTGGAGCAGGGCAACAACAGTGACCAAACACATCAAACAGCTCCTGCAGGAAAAACAATTATGCAAAACAATAAAAGACTATAAAACCAGAAATGGCACGGAGAATGAGTGCTCGTAGTCCCTTCTGAAAAAAAAGAATGGACAGACATCAAATGAAATTATCAGGATAAAAACAAACAAAAGGAGACACTTCCTTGCACAAGCAATAATTCATCTGCTTGTCTCTTTGCCATGGAGTATTATGGATGCTAAAAGTGTACATGGGTTCACAGAAGAAAAAGGCAATTTAACAGAAGGGGGAGGGGGGCTCTTATCAAGGGCTGCTAAATACAAAAGGAAGTTTCTGAGCTGCGAATATGAGCCAGAGGCTGGGAGCACAGTCTGGGGAAGTATCATTGCTCGATCGCCCCATTCTGACACTTTTTCCTGGGTATCCGCTGTACAACAAGAGACAGGATGCTGCGCTAGACGGACCTTTGATCTAACCCTGTAGAACCATTTTTGCGTATAAGGCAGAAAAAGGTTTGTATTCCATGCTCAATCAGGCTGGCGATAGTAAAATTCAAACAGGAAAGAATGTGATTTAGATGGCAAACGCAGAAAACACTGGTTGCCCAGAGCTGAATGTCACAGAGGAGGGGAAATGTGAGGGCCCTAAAAAAAAAAAATATTCTTGTTACAGCATTAAAAAGGAGGACAGAGATGAAACTTTTGACAGCAAGTATGTGTATGAATACAGAAAACAGCATTTCAGACGTAGAAGGGAATAGAGACTTGATTTCACACAACTTGGGATGTAAGAAGGGAGGCAAAAAAAAAAGGGGGATAAAAGAACAGTATTGAAGAAGACTCCCAACATGTAAAAACTCCACTCTCCTCCAATGCCTCAAGCTATAAGCAGAGGCAAGAGAAAAGAGATGAAAAATGCAGTTTGACATGCTCGCTCAACTTCAAGAGATGAATTTGAGATGAGGCAGTGGAGATGATCGCGTAATTAAGGCACTGGACAGACACTGGGAGATCAGAGTTCGTTTCCCAGCTGCGCCACAGACTTCCTTCACGATGTTGGGCATTTCACTTTGTTGTTCCACAAAACGGAGAAAACATTTTCTTAATGCCCAGGAAAGCTGGGAGGCCGAGTTCTCTAAACATCCAAGATGCACTGTCGTGTCTGAAGAAGCGCAGTTAGGATAGCAAACGCCAAGCACTCGCATGCCAAGGACCACGTTTCACGGGCTGCTGGGACCAGACACAGCATGGCATGTAACCACAGCAGTAGGGACAGGGGAAATAATTCCATCGCAGGCAATCAGCTCAGGCAAATTAAACCAAATAAGGTGTGAGGTGAAGAGAATCCAAAGCCAGTCAAAATATAAGATGTGGAAAGAGCATTTAAGGAGCCGAAAAGTTTGCAATGCCTCTGAAGGACAACACAACAAACTGTAGGAAGGAATCAGCGTGACACTACAAGGGTGGGAGATAAATAGGATGATTTGGTATAATGTGTCAAGTCTGAGTCTACATCCAAGATGCACCTGAGTACTTAGGAACGGAGAAGCGATGCTTAGCCTAACATTTTCAATACTTTCTACTGCAATTTCCCCACCACGCCGCAATCAAGAATATAAACCTTAAATCATTTGTATATTAACTGTATCACTAAAGGAGGTACAAACAGACTCTGACTTGGGATACCAGCACCAGTGCAAAATCTACAAGAACCGCAGTGCGGGCTGTTTTGATCCACTGAAACTTTACACTCAAATACTTAAGATACGCTAATACCTTTAAAACTTATCTATAGCTAAATTTGAGATTACTATAACCAGCAAGAGCTGAAGCTTTCTCTGACTTTTAATCAATCATTTAAATTACACTTAAAAACATCCAAACCAAATATTTGCCAAGAGGTGTAAAACGACTCCCAGACTGAACTGGCAGAAAACGCAGAAGAGCCCAGAATAGACCTTACTGATAGGATAAATTGAGCCTTGACATGTGTGGAGCCCATCTGCGAGCGGCGAAGAGTACGTGCTTCGTTTCTGCTTATTCCCTTCGCTCTGGATGAAATTTCACGGGTAACTTTATAGCAACACTGCGAGGCTGGTGCCCCGCTCCCCTGCCCGCGTCGTCCCACCCTCCGCTCGCTCACAGCTCTGCAGCGGCTCCTGGCCATCACCGATGCCCAGGCACGGGGAGGTTTTAGGATTGAAAATCCTAAAAGCAATTGGATGGTAGAGTTTTCTTTCCTGTGTCATTTTACAGGTGGATCGGCCTTTCCCTGCCCGTCTCACCGTCGCAATGTGGCACGGCACGTGGGAGGAGGTGGCTGCTGCCAACCACCTACCTACGACCTGAGCACAACCCTCAGCGCACCTGGGAGCACTGAGCTGCAAGCCAAAAACTGACTTTCCTCTTCCAATTTCTGAATAAAAAACCTTCATGCGAGATGCTGAGATGTTGACCCATAGAGCCTCATAGAGCCCCAGAGGATACAAAACGAACTGGGTCAGTCGGCTAACTGCAGTAAATCAGTTTTAGGTGCAAAGCATCTCGTTTAACACAATTTCATACTAAGCAGCAACATCAAAACAGATTTTAAAAGTTTTAGTGCATTTTTTAATTCAATTTTTTAACCAAGAGCACCTTAATACAGGTCATAAGCAAATAGTTTATTCTGTAAACTGGAAGAAAGGGTTACAATTTTGTAACATAAAACATTAAAACGAATCCAAGTAAATGTACATTATAGCCATAAATTTCTTAAACATGTACAGAAGAAAATACTGAATTGAATGTAAAGACTGAATTTTGCTGTAAATCTTAGCAAGACCTCAGCAAGATCCAGAGATAATCCAACTTTTACGATCACAAAAGTCCAAAAATATTAAAATCATATTTAAATGACAATTTATTGCTTGCTTGTTTGAATTAAAAAGTGAAAATCTCCAATTTTAACAAACCTGTTTAAGCTTCCCAAAAGTTTGAGGGTAAGGGGTTGTCAAGATACTCGGAAGACCTTTTTAAAGTGCGTCTCCAGAGCGGGAAGCGCACGAGGGAGGCTGCGCTGGCTGCACCAAACACATGGGTATAGGAGGGCAATGCTGCTGCAGATCCCTGCAGGAGCCCTTGACGGGGGCCGGTAACGAGCAGTTCAAGAGCAGGCGCTGTAAAAACCCAGGGCAGCCTGCCACTGATGCCTGGAGTCACATAAAATTAATTTAAATTGGAAACAAACTGGCCCGGGTAGCATTTGCCCGAGTTTCAAACAATGTTAAGAGCGAAGCGGTGTATTACGTATTTTGCTGGCAGCTCCATCATTAAAATTAAATAGGAAGTGGCGAAGCTGCAGGGCAGGCGATACCGTGCGTTCATGTATAAAAAGCAAGGGTGAGCTTGGGAATTACAGACACTTGTAAACCTTACTTTAGTACCTGGTAAAATGGCTCAACTGGGTAGTTATGAAAGTTAGAATAATGCCATACAGGAGGCACAGATTAGCATGGTATTTCCATAAGAAAAATGGGCACCTCCATATTTTCTATAAGGAGAGTCAAGACAGTGGTTAAAGAAAAACTGGTAGATATAATTAATTTGGATTTTCAAACAGCCTTTGGTAATATTAATCACCGCAGCCTATTAGGGAAACTAGTCATGGGGTGAGAGGTAAACATCTGTCAATAGATTAAAGCTAATTTACAAAAAACGAACAGCATGAATAAATGGCCAGTTTTCAAGAAGGTTAATGGGGGAAGTCCCAGGGGCGGATACTATGATCAACATTTAATATATTAAATGATCTGGAAAGGGGCATATACAATGTGAAATGGGGGGAAAAAAAATGTTGACGATACTGCTCTATGTTAGTTAAAAACAATGAGAATTTAAAAAAATAAATCTGAAGGATCCACCCAAGTTACAGAAAATAAATGCTAGTACACACGAGTGCAAGGTTATGCAAATTGGCAAGGAGAGTTTGAACTAATTGAAGACATGGATGGGTTCCACATTAATTGTAACCATTCGGAGAAAGATCTAAGTGCCCTCGTGGACAGCGCAGGGGAAAACATCTGCTTAGTTTCCAGTCATTGTCAAAACCACAAAGCAGATGTGGAGCTTTGTATTAGAGAGAGAGATAAAGAATGATATGGAAAACACAAATTCCGTTTCGAGCATTGCATTCAACCTGTTTGTCTTTGTAACAAAACAAAATATCAGAAACGCAAAACTCCAGAAAGAGTTGACATAAATTAGAGCTCCAGAAAGATGCTCATCTAAGAACTCAGTTACAAAATACACACAGTACGAAACTCAGACTCACTGAACCCTAGTTAGCATGACTCTGGCTGGCCCACATTCCATTTAAAAGTTTGCTGAAGAAGAACTTTAATGATTTTCAAATTTCTGGGCTATGTTCAAGGGGCAATAAGTAAGAGGTGAAACGATCCAAGCATATGATACTTAAAGCAGGCGGAAAAAGCCATCTGGATGCACTTATTCTCCATTCCCACCCTCTTTCTCTCCCAATAAGACAGGAGCAAGGAGTTGTCCAACTAAATAAAAGACAATAGATTTAGAAGTGATGAAAGAAAATACTGCTGCACCCATACAGACAGCACTAACCCACAGAACTCTTCTCTGCAAGGTATTTATTGAAGCAATAATCCTAATAAGATTAAAAACCACAAAACATCAACAATGTCAGCAATTGGAGTCAAGAGAATTCTGCAGCTTTCCCACTTGACTTTGCGGGATTTTACTCTTTCTTCCAAGGTATCTAATATTAGGCACATCTCAGGACAAGAAACGAGAATGAGCTGGGCCGGTGGCCTCATCCAGAACCTGCTCAGAAGGTTCAGTGCGAGGAGGTAGACAAACCCTGGGCATGAAAGTAGCTCAAAATGAAAGAGGAAGGAAACAGGGAAGACATGATTTTAACATCAATGTATGAGCTGCATTCAAGGAAAAGATGGTTTAAGTCACAACAAGAATAGCTGAAAAAAATGCTGAGAAACAGAGCTTTTCATGTCTAAAAACTTCAGCCTTCTCTGAAAAGCGGTAGGAGGCAATATCAACTCTACAGCTACTAGTTACTATCGCCGACTCTGTCATCCAAATCAAATAGGAGGCTTTTTTTGACTAGGTTTTGCCCATATCTCCGTACCCATTCAGATAAGAGCAAGAACTTTAAAGTAGAATAGCTGTTGTTAAATCGTAATGTGCACAGACAAAACTTGGTGTTGTTGCGATGCCAAAGGGAAGAAAGGCTGCGCATCTGCCCTGCAGGTCACGTAACACGGCCCACATCATGTCATTTTAGGCAAAGAGAAAGGTGGGTGTGAGATTACACACCTGCTGGCCATCCACCTCTGGATGAAAAAAAAAACCAAACAGTATTTGAGGAGATGCCAATCTTTTCCCCGTGTTGGTGAGGGAAAACATCTCCATCAAAAACTGACCACTGAGCACAGTCAGCTAGCCCACGGAGCACTGACTCACATAGCAAGATCATTGGATATTTGCCATCTAATTCCTTCTCATACCTTCCAGTAAATCCCGAGTCACTTGTTTCGCACTTAGCCCAAGTCCACCAAAGGAATGCATGTCTGAAGCGTCACCACTCTCCTACTTTGTCAAATAATCCCGACATTGGTTACCGAGATGAACCTACTACTGATTCGTGACACTAACCATCCCCTGCTTTCCAATTGACTTCATTAAGCATAAAATTTGGAGACACAAGAGGCACACGAGATCCTATTTCTAAACCTGGACTATTTGGAGGATATTCTCTGCTACCTCTCTCTCCCTCCAATGTATTACTCTAGTATAAGTGTTTCAAGAGCAGAGCTTCCTATTTCTGCTCAGGAGCCCTTCCTTGTGTACAAATCAATTTTCTCCTCCTCCAGCTCAGCCTATTATTTCTGTCACCCAATTTCCTTGGCTCCCTTGGTATCTGTGTCCTTTAGATACAGGTAAGCATCCAATATATTGAGACCTTTCAATCTTTCTTTACAATAGGATCATTCGCTCATTGTTATTCTGGTTGATACTCTGTGACTTCCACACATTTTTTTAAATCTTTTTGGTATTAAGGTGTTCAGAAACAAACACACCACAAGTGCGGTTACACAAAAGGGTAGGGGTTACCACCAGTCTTAATACATTTTATGGCATAACTTTCCTTTATATGCAGTCAGTAGCTTTCCTTTGTATTTACACACATTTAAGAAGAAAACACCATGCAATATTATGCTCTTATAACCTCTTTTGAACTAGTGGTCTGCTTTACTGCTCTAAAACATTCAGAACAAGGTGTTGTGTCCACAACAAACATGACCTATTGGATTCATGAGGTTTTTTTAAATTCTAATAAACACTGGGCTCAGTTTGGTTCTCTAAACTGGGGATATACTTGGCTCATGTTTTCAAAGCATCTTCAAGAACTGAAGGTTCAAGGAAAATACGAAATACTGATTTTGACCAAAAGTCACAAGAGATGGCACACTTGCTCTCGCATCTCAAGTCTTCCCACCAACTAGCTCTGGTTTAGACTATTTATGTCCAGATATGATAGCATATGCTTTCCAACTTGAATTTCTTTCTTTATATTTTTAATCTCTCTCTCGGCTCTTGTGCTTTTGAGTAGTACTCATTTAGCATTTTTAACATCCGTGAATTTAATTAATACACTACCTATTTCCTTCTCTGAATCACCAGTGGATTTGAGACAAACTACTTCTTATCCCTGTGGCACCCCGATACATACCCTCTAGCAGTGCAGCGTGGTTTACAGTTACAGGCTTGCCCAGGGCAGGGAGGGAGGACCTGAGTTTCTTTTTTGTTACAGCTTTTACAGTTCTCAATATAAACTAAGCAGCATTATTGAGATAAATCAAGTGTTTTCCAATAACATTTTTTTCCCAATAACAAAGTACCATGCGTCATCTACCTTGAACGACAGCACTTAATACAATGTCATATTAACAGTGCTTCACTTAAATTTCTGAACCAAAGGAAACTGCAGGAAGCATAAAACTAAAGAAAAGGCTAAAAGTCAAGTTATTTTCCATCTGAAGGATTACTTCATGTACCTACGTTCTATTACCCAGCATCAAGTCTCTTTTTAAGTCCACTTTAAAAGGCACCACGTTTTGAATGTACCAGAGAAAGCAGTTGGCAGAGGAAGGCAGGTTACTGGAAGACGGGACTCACACAGACACACATTTTCTGGAAGCACATGAAGCGTCTGGAGCTCGTCCACGAACACCACACCGTGTGCTCTACAGACCACATCGTGTGCCAGCAGGACAGAGGTTGAGCAGCCCGGTGTCCTCTCCTTCCCCACTGCCCCCTCCTTCCTTGTGAGCCCTGCTCTGGCCTCTGCCACCAGAAGACCTAGTCTTGATTCTTCTTTTTGCTTGCAAAAAAGGGACATGGAAAAGGGACCCCAAAGGGTCACATGCATCTTTACATGCTGTTAACATTTCCTTAGCGAAACTAGGATGCCGCAAGCTTTGTCTAAAGCACAACAGATGAATGTAACCATCAGACTGGGTCAGACCAAAGGTCCAGGGAGCCCGATATCCCGCCCGAGACAGTGACTAGCAACAAATACTTCGTGGGTGCGTAAGAATGGCGCAAGCATACCGTAAGGCTTCCCCTCTACCAGCTTCCAGCAAGCTGTGGCTTAAGACTTCCTGTGCCAGAGATTGTATCTTTGCGCTTAATTGCCCTCGATGAACTTCTCTTCCATGAATTTGTTTAATTGTTTTTTGAACCTATCTCGACTTCTGGCATCCACAACATCCTGTGGCAATGAATTCCAGTTTAATTATGTCTTGCATGAAAAAATACTTCCCTTTTGTGTAGGAAATTACTTCCTTTTTTTTTTTTTTTCCTAAAAAAAAACCCAACCAAAACCCAAACTCAACAACTACCACTATGTACTACTATGTAAGACTACAAGTTCTGGTAAAGTACTGCAGGAGCTAAAATCACTGCATTCAGTTGTTCTCTCTGGCCTTCTGCAGAAGGTTACTGCCCAGAGTACTAGACAAGGCTGCTGGTGAAAAAGGTGAAATGATGGTGGTGGATGATGGTCCTATATGAGTTGGAAACTTGCAGCGAATGAAAAACAAATGGGTTGCCTACGTTCCTGACTGTTGTATGCACTTGCAAAAATCCAGCGTTACAAGACAAGATTTGTTCCCTGCTAGGCTGCAAGGAAAGGTCTGCGTTCTAAGAAGTTTCCCGTGTTAACACTTTTACAACTTAGGTGCTGCAACCCAGTGCAAATGATCACAAAGAACAGAATTCTTTGCCTTGCTTGCACTATTATTAATTTTTGTGGGTTTAGTGGTTAGTTATTCCCACTGTTTCAGGTCCACAAGAAATAAACTGAAGTATAGAGAAAGACTGTACAGATATTATACGAAATCTCTTTCTACGCTCCCCTCCTTTCTCAATAAGCAAAACCAAATAGCACAAGGAGTCTTTCCATATGTTGGGTTTTTTTTAATACGGGACAACTTTAGCAAACTGTACCCTCTTTCCAAAAGTGAAGTCCGAGAGAGTTATCAGGGCTGACAGCTATTTCCGTAACAAACCAAAGCACTGATGGTCTTTTCAGGACCAAGAGGAGAGTAGGCACGGCCATCAGCAGTTCCTCCTTAATGCTAGGTAAAGCATTAAGAGGGTTGACTAATTCTCTATCTTCTGCCCTCCTAATCTGCAGCAGTGCTTCAACCAGGCCACTCTACATTATAAATAGGTCTACTTAACTCAGCTGAACATTATTTCACTTAACCCAAAGTGAGTGCAAGTGGCTACCTTGCAGTTACACGCCAGCTGCTGGATTCTTGCAGGGGCTGCTCACACCAGCGCTTCCAGGGGCATCTCTCATAGCTCTCACGCTATATATATGCGTAGCTGTTCCAAAATTATTTTCCTATAAACTGTGGGGGAATTCATTAATCTTCTGGAGACACAAGATGAATTCGGGGAGGTGCTAGAGGGCTTTGAGCACTCAGGTGCTTTGACCTCTGTCTTTACTGCGCAGTCAGAGGGTTAGCAGCCTAAAGAAACCCAACGCTTCCACCGCAGGCGAGACACCTTACCCTGGGCCAAAGCACTTGCTAAGCTCATCGCAGACCTTGGCGCAGGGGCATAGAGGAGAAGGGGAAGGGCAATACCCAGGGGAGATCAAATTCTCCAGCGAAGACGTGCTCGGAGCTGACAGCTGGCAAACACTGCTTTCCACATGTTTCAGAGCACTCCTCCTCACAGGTAGCCTTCACATTTTACCTATTTTCGTTAATATTTATTGCCAGCATGCCCGAAGAGCGAGGCTTGGGGCCAACTTCTCTTTGGATGGGTGACAGCAACCAGATAACCAAAACAACAAAACTCAGCATTTAGTTCTCCTGAAGCCAGGCCCTTCCTCTTCATCAGCCAAACACAGAAGTACACTCAAACCCTGTTTTATTTATTTTTACATCTTGCCGCACTCTCTATTCCTGGCAACTGGTGCTCATGACATAGTGGCCTGGGACACGCTGGAACAGGGCTCCAGGTCACCTTGTAAGTGGTGGCAGCAGCTGCCTCCTGGATCAAGAGTTTATTAACCAGCAGCTCGGGAGGGCTCTAAATTAAGTTCTCTGCTCCGTTCCCACAGAGGGGGAGGGAGAAAAATACGCCACCACCGAATCCCTATTTTCTTCCAACAGGACTCACTGAAGCTTCCCCACCGCTCCTTCCTGTCCTTGCCCAGATAAGCCGCCCCCAAGCCCGGGTTTCCATCGGCAGCCCTCCAGACTGCGCAGGACCGCTCGCTATTCCAGCTGCCGCAGCTTCTCACAAACTACATAGCCTTTTTTTTTTTTTTGGTTGGTGGCGGTGGCACGCGGCTTCTCTTGCAGCACAGATCCAGCCCTTGGACCGCCTCTGCCTCCGAGATGCCTGCGCAACGCCGTCCCGATAAATCCCAGTGGCGGAGGGTCGGGCACCGATGGTGCTCCGGGCCCTGCATCAGTCGGTTGGGAGGGCAGACTGTATAAATAGCTGGCGTACACATACTCTGGAGGAGCAGCAGGGGAAGAAGGGAGAGAGGGAGGGAGGGAGGGGGATCTGAAGTGTTGGGCCCCAGCTGTGAACTCCTCTTGTTTTTGTTTTAGGGTAATTAATGTTCCCTTGAATAGAGCCAGGGCATGGGCTCCTGTTTCTGCAGCTTTCAATGCTATCAGCAGCCCTTATTGGACTGGGCTGGGAGCGGCGGGGGGAGGTTTGTATTTCCTGCCATCCCCATTAAATGAGGTAATGTGAGCGAGCGCGGGGCCGGGGGCTCGGGGGGCTGCAGGCAGGGCACAGCCGGGGGAACCCACCCAGCCCCGAGCACCGCTGGCCGGCCGGGGGGCAACCCACCAGCCCGCTACCGACCAACCCCTCTGGAGAGCCACCCACCCCTTCCTGCTTCTCCATCCTTCTTAATTTTGCTGCCAAGGCAGGGGACCACCGTATGTACCCCCACATCCCACCGCCCCTCTGCCTGCTCCCCTCACGCCTGAACTAGATACATTCCCCCTGCGCTCCCAGACGTCTCCATCCCCTGGTCCCCTGACAGAGCAATCATTTATCAAGTTGTTTCACGCGTTGTCGGGGAGGGGGGCCCCGGGGGACGGGGGTTTGTTTCGTCCCTTTGTTGGAGCTCCACAGGACCGTCCAGCTTAGTCTCCAGCCAACTGCTGAGAGTTGCCGGAGTCCGGGAGCAAATGTTAAAGGGGCTGCCTTTCATCTGCGGGCTGATCCTGCTGCCTTTTCATTTTATTCTTCCAGCTTCTGGGATGTTACTTGCTTACACGCCCCCACACCCATCCCGCTATCATTCTGCATGCATGTTTTTGAGGGAGCAGGAGCTTATTTTCCATGCGCTTGTCTCTTCTCCCCCCTCAGCAGCTTCTCCTGTCACTAGCCCACTCAGCCTCTGGGAGGTTGGCTGGTTGTTGGGTTGTTGTTTGTTTTTTTTTTTACCACTAGCCTTTTTCTCATCCTTGACTGTAAGATATCATAAACCACATCTGGTTAAAGGCAAGTCCTGCTCGTGCAGCTCATCTCTTCCTTGCACGCCCTTTGGTGTATTGCAAGCTTTTATCCCCCCGCTCTGTGTGCCTGGGAGATGAATAACTACCTAGAGCATGCTACTATCAAAATACACNAAGTAACGCTAAAGAAAAACGTTTCGAGCGCTCTCGTGCTTTAAGCGCTCTTGTGTTTCCCACATGTAGGACTGGAAGGCAGATGATCTGGTTTGCATTGCGGACTGCCCATGCTCAGGCAGGAAGCTTGTGGCAGGTCACCCAACCCTTCTGCACCGCGCCGTGCCTCACCTGCGAGACCAGGACGCAGCCCGGCTCCCGGGGATCCTGCCTGCCTGCACTCATTAAACAGCCGCTAATGCCTTCAGGATTCCTGGGTGGAAGGAAAAATGGAAATACAAACTGCATTAAAGCAGGGATGTTCACTTGCACCCCAAAGCAAAGTTCTTAGTTACCTGCTTGGGAATGCCTGGATAATGAGAAGGTAGCCCAAGGACCTGTGAATCCAAACACATGATTTCCTTGATTTACCAAAATATATACAAAGCGTTTGCAAATCTTATGGCTGCAATTATTTTTGGACAACTATAGTTAGTTGCAGTACATTTTCTAGCAAGCTGCCAAGACTGTCCTTCCTCTAGGCTCACGCGTGAGCATTTCCCAGCTATAGCTTGTTGTAGTCCTTAATTTAAAGGATAGAGACAACTTCAAGGCCAAAAAAAAAAAAGAAAGAAAGAAATGCTACTTGCTTAGCAGCTAAGTAGCCATTGTAAATTCCACACATTTCCCAGCAGAGAGGGCAGGAGCTGCCCGAGATCTGATGTATTCCTCTCACCACCTTGCCTTCATAACTCTTCCTTGTGGAGGAGAGCTGGATTCATTTGCTTCCCAAGTCAATCAACAGAGTGCATGAGTCAGCCGAGGGAATGCTGAAAAGCAAGAGGGTATGCTCCTGCCCCCAGGAACTGATTAAGCTGCCTCTTAATTGTTCCCAGATTCTATTATCCCTGAAGAGACGGAGCAGCACCAGCACCAGTCAGCTTGTTGACAACATCCACTCCATACAGCCTACTTCATCAGACATACAGAAATTTGCATTTTTGCAAACCACGGATCTGTCGAGACTACAATAGTTAGGTTATTAAAAGGAACAAGTTAGGTCTTAAAGATATCTATCAAAGAAATAATCTGTCTTCTTAGTCAAGAGTTGTATATCCTATAATTTTGAGCCTGTTGGTAATCCCACAGTCAGAAAGCCGACTCGTACCAGGGCAGTTCAGACCTATAACCAGTATGTCTCTGATCCAGACAATTCCCTCTATTCACATTCTCTGCCAGTGCTCATTTTTTTCCCCCGTTCCCTCCTGTCCTCACCCAAATGAGGACGCCCAAAGCTTCGTTTCACTCTTCACTCGTTAACTGGAGTATTTTGGTTTTTACACTGCCACACAGCTTCACTTATTACTACTTCTTTCCTATCACCCGTGCAGACTATTAACTCTCCCCAACAGTTCAGGTGACAGCGTGTGAAGGAGGAAATGCTACATTTAGGACTGTAAAGACAACTTGAGATCTGTCCCATTATTCAAACCCTTTGTAATAGTTATTAAATGAGTAATCACATACATCTCCATTACACTTCATTCAGTACATGGGAGTGTGAGACTAGGAAGTAAAGACAGCTGTTCGATATTGATTTTTATCCTTCTTATTCTTTATGTATCCCTATGCCTAATTTGCTACATTACGTCTAAGCCCAGCCACCAAATAAGCTATTAATCGCTTCACAGACCTTTTTCTGTGGTGGCCTCCACGTAGTATCTCAATCCAATAAGCATTAATTCTTTTCTCAACCTATTTACAAGTTAATGATTTTTAGTCTGATTTGACAAATGAGAAACTGGAGGGGAAAAAAAACGACCTCTGCTAGCAAAATTCACTATTCCATTTAGGCATCCAATGGCTGCACCTCTATTTGAGATTGCTCCCCACCCCCAAAAAGAATCCCACAAGCCCCATGCTTGGCATTTTTATGGCAGCATTTAAAATACAACAGAGTTTTAATTGTTATTTTTCCCAGGACTACAAGAAGGTGGATAGGTAGCAATACACCCCAGAGGCAGGAAAAGCACGGGAAAGAAAGGTGCCTTGACCAAAGGCACTCAGGAGAACCTGTGGCAGAGGCTGACTCTTCCCTGCGGCACCATTACCCATTTCAACTTCAGCACCGAGCTCTCAGCACTTTCTAAAGCTAAAGTTTGGCAATACTTTAGATAAGATTCAGGGGGTTCCGTGCTGAACCACTAATGCCACAGAGCACTACTGAGCTCAACTCTGCCATTTTCAACACATCTCCCCAGTTTAGCTCTGTCCTGGCTGGCACCCAGGAACGTTCCTCAGCTGGATAATTCAGCGAACGAAGAACACGCCCTTATCTAAATCATGTGGATGACCAGCAGCCAGGGATGGAGGCGTGTGGAATGAACCAGGGCCCCAAGCTGGAGCTCTGCAGCGCGAATGGGGGGTGAAGGAGCCTTTGCCCTCTGCGCTTCAGTTGACGCGGTAGCTTGTGGGGCCTGTCCGTGGTGCGATTTGGGACCTCATGCCAGTCTCCCTTGGCTTCACCTACACTCTTCCCCAACTCCCACAATAGCTCACAAACAGTTGTGTTACCACAGCTGAGGGGAGCACACGTCCAGAGCTGCTTTGGAGGAGAGCACTGCCACCAAAATACATGTGGTGGGAATACACCCTCCAAAGTGTGAAGCCGGGTAAATGACAGTTTCTTGTGAGAAATGGGGTGTAAATTACTCACCCAGAGCCATAAGCCAGTCTGGGTCTCTGCAACAGAGATGAGTGCTGAGACTGAACATGCAACTCCACATCAGTACGTTTCTGTTGGCAAAACCCATCCTTATTCCTCTACTCCTACACCTCTTCCACACATTTGAGGGCTTCACAGTTAGCCAGACAACCAAAATAATTTCCGTTAAAAACTAAAACTCCAAAATTTAGCTTCTGAAACCTGGATCATTTCCAGGTTCCAAGCATAACTCCACAAAGTTGAACTCGTGGGTGAAAAAGGGCTGTAAACTCTTAGCTTGGGAGCAGAAGTAAAAGAAGGGAGAGCCAAGGACCTCACACCTGCCTTGCCACTGGCTAGACCGACATGGCACTACACCCTCACTTAGCCGAAAGACAGCCTTTCTTTTGCCGCAGCAGCTCCTGTCTCTCGTGTCCTGCCCACCTTCAAACTTCTTCAGCAAACGAGGTGAGAACCACATAGCTAACAGCTTCGTTTGGTGCGCAGCCTTGATTTATACTCTCAGCACCATCTGCCCTACAGAGCGAGCACTGCCATTCTCCCACGGAAAAAGCGTATGACCCTGTAATTAAAAACAATCATCATCTGCAGGTACAAGGCGATGCATTAAAGGTTGTACAGACAACTGTAAATCTACAGTTTCCTGTCAAGTAATTGAATTTGCAATCATTTAGCATCAGCTTCAACACAGAAAACAATAATGCACAATAAACCCCTCGCTATCATATCACGGTAGTGGTTTGAAGCAGACACCTTCTCTACCACCACTACCACTTGAGCTCAACTACAAAATACATTAGCAGGCAAGCAGAGAATACTGCTCTTTGAAGCCCTCGCGGCAGGACAGAAACACTGAAAAGCATGCAGGAACAGCCCTGTTTTATGGGCAGCCTGCCCAAAGGCAAGCAGTTAAAAGTGGGGTTTCCCCCCCTGCCCAGAGCTAATAGTTAGCTCTTCAACCAGTTACGCTATGGTTAGCAGTTGCATTTTCATGGTGTTGCTATTGCTCACACCTGCCCTGTTAAGAAGTCTGGGATTCTGCTTCCAGTTGGTGATGTTTTCTATATTTACAGCAGCACTGAAGGTGAAGCATTATGAACATTAATTAGCCGTGCTGATATTTTCATTATTAAAATATTAGAGTCAAAAAATGAGGCTCAAGTTTGATGCCTTGTCTGAGCTGGTGCACTCAGTTCCTCTCCATCATCCATAGAGAAAGAGAGAACACCTTCAGAGTGATTCATTCTGGTCTAAAATAGACGCCTCTCATCTCTCAAAGATCAATTTCTTTCCACTGACAGTGATGAACCCCTGCACGATCAGTCTGACATGACAGTCCGCTTTGAACACTAAATTATTCTTGCCCCTTTTCTCATCCCCACCGCTTATTCCAACTCCTACACCATGGTATGGCTGGCACAACTGTATGCCGGGCCAGCTCATAAAACTAATCCAGGCAAAAAATAACTGGAGGGAACAGGAGTTGAGGTGTTTTGCTTTTTTTTTAATCCATCAGCCAGATCAGCTCCCCGACCTTTTCAGTGTGGCCCCACAAAGAATTGTGCTGGCATACCTGAAAAAGTACTGCTAGTGATACAGGGACTAGACACTCATCTAGCTTTTGGGCACATAGACATAGATGACACGAGCTAGGTCTTAAAAAACCAAAGGCCAGAACTCTTGGGCTATCTGTTCTCAATAATAATAATAAAATATCTTCCTGTCTGGTCTAAGGCGTTTCTGGCACGGCAACAGCTGCTATTTTGTGTGTTCCTTAGCCACAGGTCCCATTTGGAGCGCTTGCATAATGACTCCTGAAGTAAGGTATCAGTGCACAGGCAACAACCATCCCTCAAAGGCAAACTAATCCCTACAGAGTGAAAAAAAGAACTGGCAGTTACCAACCTCGTCTTATTCAAGTCACAGTTCAAGTGGAGTTTCAAAAAAACACCAGCAAAAGGCGTATCCCTGCCTCAGAACTAAATACCCTTGCTGCCCAGCTACCCTTCTGCCCAAGATGAATTACAACAAACAGTTTTAGACCATGTATTGCTAAGTGTTCTCTTAAAACAAATCTTGTGACAATTCTGCTCTCTTTTTTGGAGGGTGGGAAAAAGGAAAAGGGAAAAAAAAAACAGAGAAAAGCATTTTGCATTCTTCAGACCATGGTTAGCCTGCCCTGCTCTTGGTAACAGCCTCAATCCAAGCAAGACGTTGGACTAGAGACTTTCAGAGGTTCCTTCTGGCTATAAATTTTTGTGATTCTATTTTGGGGTTTCCTTATCAGCCTTTCCTGAAATCGAAGTCTTGACTGGCTTTCCCTTCGTAATGGTCATCACAGATCATTTACACCTTCAAGGTCTCAGCCCCTGCTTAGCATCACCTCTCTCTGTTCAAATGCCTCCTTTCACTATGTTCTCCATGTATGACATAGGAGCTAAACAGGTGCACACCATGAATGACCAGGAAAAGCAACAAACAAAGCCATTACACCCAGGGCAGGACACTGGTGTGGCAATACTGCACCCATCGTGACCAAAGGAATGTGATGAACAAGCATTTGGGGCTGGCTGGATGCATGTGTTTATATGAACGCTAAGAGGTCCCCACAAAGGTATGGTTGAGTAATGTCCAACACACCTTGGACCTTTTGGTGGAAGGAGGAGGTATTAATGTACCCAGGTTGAAATTAACCTGTCTCCAAGCTGCAGCAGGTGCCACTGCCCATCCCACTTCTTATTGCATCTGGGAAAAAGTAGAAAAATCAATCAGGGAAATCAGGATGGTGTCTTACTTCCCTTCTATAAGAGAAAGGGCAGCAGGGAAGAGGATTCCTCCTCTTTGGTTACAGAGGAGCAAGCCACTTTTCTGGTGCCACAGGTCTGACCTCGTACACCCCTTCTACAGAGGGATGAATGGAGATTCTCACTTGTCCTCTCTCTGGGGCAAGAGTCCCAGACTACAAATTAGAGGTTTTATTTGGCAGCTGGGTATTTGTCCTCCAAGAAGGCTCTACCTTAGATAATGTCAAGCATCTGCTTGTTAACCAGGAAACATCACAGAAGGAAACATTACCCTAGTTCATTTGTTGTTCTGCTTCTAAGGAACCCAGAAACGTGTCCACACCATTCAGCATCCCCTACCCATGCCCTGCTCTTCATCCTGCCTGTGGCAAGCCACTGGGCTAGGCCAGGGCTCACACACAATGCGATAACTTTTGTGCAGTGTATCCAGCTAACGTCCCAATATCCAGGCACATCCTCTTGGCTCAACTGTGTACAGCCCTGCTATTTTTTTTGGGTGGCAGTGGGGAAATAAGCACTCAAAAAAAAAGAGAAGTTGGGGAACTTGCAGAGCCCCTGCCATTTGTTTAGCTCAGACACAACTTCAAGCACTGCTGTAATTGTCTAGAAATTAAACAAGTGGTTGATAGCACCAATTAACACCTTCCAGCATAACAATACCTTCATCTCATCTCTCCCCATTCTCTCAACAGCTTAACATATTGGCAACCTGAATGACTTCTCTGCCAGACAGCGGACAAACAGCAACATGGAGGGGAGCAAGGAATTAAGGTGTACACAGTGCCCTAGCATAAGAAAAGAGGCAGCACGTAGTACTAGCAGTTATAAAACCTTATATTAGAGTAAAAAATTCGGAGTTGACCTGAGACAGCCAAGAAGGTAAAACTAGCCTAGAGAAATATTTTTTACTCAGACTCAAAACACTTTTTGTTAATATCTACAAGCTGAGAAGATTTTTTAGACTGACCTTTCAGCAAAGAATACAGTGCCCTCTTCACACAGGGGGGAAAAAACCCCAAATGAGCTATTTAATCAACCCGGGAGGGGTTGGGGGGGTGGGTGATGTAAAAAAACCAAACAAACAAAAAAAAAAAAACCCAAACAAACAACTTCAATTTTTTTCCAGAATAAAGAAGCTATAAAGACAAGTTCTTATGCTTAAGTTACCTCTTTAAGCTTCTTGCGTAAACTGAAGTTTGCAAGCTCAACCCCATGCAACAGTCTTGCATTACAGGAGCACGTAAGACCGTTTCTATAGCACTCCATATTCAGCATACAGATTGGGTACCACATGGAGCAGCAGCTCTAGTTAACAAACAGGGGCTATCCCAAAGATAAAACTTGGGTTTCAGATGAGACACTGCTTTCTGCGGTTACAGTGTAAATCTGGAGTACATTGACTTGAACCCACTGGACTTGCTCCAAATTTACACCGCTGTGACTGAATACGGCATTATGCCTGACAGGGAGAGGAAAGGGGCAAAGGCTTCTGTTTTATTCAATACACTGTTTTATTACAGTAATAGAACTGTGGATGTGAGATTCCCAGGATTTAAAGCAAAGCCAAGTTTGTGGACAGGCAACATCTATTAGATCAGTAGCTACAAACAGAAAAAGTAAACAGCTTCTGGATTTAGACATGGTTTGGTTTTTGTTTTGTTTTGTTTTTTTCCCCTCACCAGAACTTGTGCTACCATTTAAAACAATTAAAAAATTATCCTTGCCTGAAAAGAAGGCTAATTACCCTTCACGATGACACTGCCCATCCACCTTAAGATTCAGCTGGAGGGATAGCTGCAGCCTGGGCGCATTCCCAACAGGGAGAGAAGCCTCAGGCTTTGCTCCTCACCAGAGCCTGGGGAGGACGGCTGCTGGGAAAGGAGCAGTAATCCCAAACCGGCTAAGCCAGGCCGCCTTCCACCACACCCCAAGGGCCTTTGCCTCCAACATTGAAATGCTAATCTGACTTTGTAAACCCATAAACAAAAACAAAGAGGAGGACACAAGAGGTAAAAAGCCTCCCTGAACTCCATCCCCAAACCGAACCTCCGGCATTCAGGCTCTGTCCTATGGAGCAGGATTTTACCCACAGGAGCGGGTCCCACAAGCTCCAGATATCAAAATTGCTGCCAGGCAGCATCTTTATGGTCAGATGCATTTAAATGGCCACTTCCACCACATGCTAGAATATCCTTTGTCTCAGAAATCTCCTCAGAAAATAGCTTTTTACTGCAACAACAGACCAGGCACAGACCTGCTATAGCCTTACTTATTGCCCTTTTACAACAGGACATCATCAAATATTAATAATACTAAAAACTAACTGGCTTCTGCAGCTGGGCTCGATCTTGACCCTGCATATGCTGAACGCGCTCTTTCCCTGACTCCCCCCAAACCCACGCTTTTAAGATCTACGCCTGCCCACTTGCTCACAAAAATGGGGTAGCACCTTCCCAGAGACCCCAGCTAAGAGTCGGAGGTGGGTACCATAGCTCTGGGTCTGCCTCAGGTTGGCATGGGGCGTGTAGGTCAGCCGGCGAGTAGAACAGGTCCGATGGCTGCCCTTGGAAAGGGAGATGCTAAACCTCAGGGATCAAGAGGGACACAGCATCCCAAGGCTTGCTGGCCCTTCTCTTTGCTTCCTCTGCTCTTCTTTCAAACCCTGTCAGCATACCCGCATCTGTAGAGAGTCAACACGGGGGATCATTTCTCACCAGCGAATGCTCTCTACCCGAGGGAGCACTGCAACCACCTAATTACCCTGAAAGCTGCCCTTTTGTTTCCCATCCTCCCTGTTTTCTTCTGTCTCCTGACCTGTTTTAGCAGGCATTTCGGGCTGCCTGTCATGTGGAAGCCAGATTTTTAAGACAAAGCAGCAGCTCAGATATTCATCCCTCTGCTGAGGATCGGCTGATTCCGAGGACACTGCTGCTACCACCCATCTTCAGGGGAGAAGAGGACAGACCCAGCAACATGGACCACGGGTACAGGGAAAGCCGTTCTGCACGGAGGAGCGGCAGTTCCTTACTGGGGTAGCTGAAGCCAGCCGTGGTTAACTTAGGCCAGAAGGTCCAAGGGCTCTTCTCTGCCAAGTTTAGTCTTGGATGACAGTGAAATGTGCTTAATTTGACAGTTTCATTTTAACATGTATGGGCAAAGTCTAGAAGGAGACTGCGGCAACAGCAAGGGAACAGAGTTGGATTATTATAAGGCAGCTAGCTTTCCTGTTGCCTCAACCCAGTGCTCAGTACTAAAAACGGATTAAAAAAAATATTATAGATGCTGACTCTTCACCCTAGCAATGAAATAATCAAACACAGTGCCTTCAACACGGTAACAATATTCTCACAGGTTATAAAAATTGGCCTTTCACTATAGATTTCAAACTCTTTGCCACACCTCTAGCATTACAGAAGCTGAAAGCTTGGGTGCAGCATTAGGGCTGGAAAATGTGAGGCTGGAAAACACAGGGAAACTTTCTGCTTATTACTCTTTTCACATTTTTTAAAAAAAAGTATAATAAGGGAAAGTTATGGCACTGATATGATTTCTGTCTCCTCCTTGAGCTGTAGGAAATACACTTGTATTCCTGTGAGCACGCACAAAATGCAGTTCCTCAAGCAGCTACTGAAATAGTAGAGAGAATTAGGCGGTCAACAACAAGTTTAATTGTGGAATCCTGTCAAAAGCATAGAGACAACCTGGCTTGTTTGGGCTGTGTGCCAGCGGGGACGGGGAAGAATGCTTCAAAGGTACAGGAGAACATCTTCTGATCTCTACTTGATGGTTTCTCCTGAAGAACTGTGAAGTGCATCTTTCTTCGCCAATACTTTGCTCTTCATTAGGTGATAACAAAGCCATCGGCTGGTTTACAACACATGCCTGGGCACCAACTTCCATAAGCCCAGTGCATTCTCTAGGCTATGTGGGGACAAGATTTGTTGGTAGAGCATTGCTGGACATACCGATCACATACCAGGTAGGCCAAACGCCAACTAAACTTGAGGGTATAATAGTCTGTCACCTTCTCGTCTCCAGGCTCTTGATAAGAAAAGACCATCTTGGCGGTCCAGCACTGGCTACTTTGTGACCATCACCCCTTTCTGCTCACAGTCCCCACATTGGGGAAGCTGCCCTCTCCATTTCACACAAGTGCACCCCAGGCACGCAGGGCAGTGAAGGGTTAATTTAATTAGTTCTGTGTGTGCTCAAAGAATTACAGGCAACTTCATTTAATTATTAAGTAGCCAATCAGGTAATCTCTGTATCTGATTAGCACGCTAATGAAATAATGTCTTCCAGTTCAAAGCTGTCATTCCAATCAGGAGACAGCCCTTCAGCTAGAAGGAAAAGCTGGCCAGGTTTCCATGGGCTCAAGGCTTTGGATTTTGGAGAGGGGATGGGAGCAGGGAGTGGAAACCTTTCCGCCTTCCCTCTCGTTGTCTCTGCCTCTGCACAGAACAGCGCAGCTCCTGCTTCCAGACAGGCGAGCACGTTGGCCCCAGAGAGTCTCCCTGATGCTCCATGCAAGCGTCCTGTGTCACCACCACCTTGTGTCCCTTCTCTTGCGCTCCCAGATGCTGAGGAAGACTCCAGTGGACCAGAGCCTGGAGAGCGCCAGGCCATTAGCGTATTGCCTAGGCACTGCCAACTGAGAGATCTGCTAAATATGTGGGGCATGACTCTGCTATGGTCCACATGGGAGAAGAGCCACACAGCAAAGCCATTACAGCACTAAGAGGAAGCCAGAAACCCTCCTCCCTCCCCCACGCCGCGCTCTGCTCCTGTGTCATATGCAGTTATTTCCAGCCTGGGGAAAAGTGCAAGGCGGCAGCTGTCACACGAGGCAAGGACTTGCCCCTTTTAAACAGGGATTTCAGGACTAAATGACCCATTACAATTAACACAGCTGCAAGAACTGGGACACTTCCACACAAGAGAGGGGGCTTTGCGAGTGGGGGAGGAAAGGAGGAGACAAGCAGAGGGTTAGGATCATACTTCCACGACCTGGTGTGCGGTCTCCCACCCCTCCGCTTTTCAAGTATTAGCTCAGCTGTCCTCTTCCAACTGCTACCGCTCAGCCTAAGCCCGGCGAGGCAGCCGGGCCGGGGTGCGCAGCCCAGCCCGGGCACGCCACGCCACCTCCTCCATCGGCCCCCTACTCACACGACCGCTCCTGCTCAGACCCAGCTCAGAAACTCCCTTTCCCCGAAGAGCAGCGCCGGCTAACTCCGCTACGCGACAGCGGCGCGGCTGCTTTTTGCCTAGCTGCGCACGGGCTAACTTTTAACGAGCTAGCCCAGGTTTATCGCAGGAGCTGCAGCAGGATGTGGTTCAGCACGACCGAACCATCCCAGTGTTTATCCGAGGAGTCCGACAGATGTTGCTGTCCACGCTCAAGCCTGTGCTGCTGCTGCATCTGTACTTCTGTACGTCCTCTACTGCCGGTTTAAATGCTAACTCAGCTCCAATTGCCGCAGCTGCCGGCGTGCCTTTGCACCGCAGGGCGGGCATTTCCCATTTCTGAGCTCTAGATCACCTTCCCGGAGATGCTCCCACTCTACCAGTGCATTTCCCAGGAAAAGAGTGGAGTCTCAAGGATGCTCATGCCAAACAGCACCAGTTTTGTTTAAGTCACCACGCTGAAAACAAATGCAGAGAGAATCCCAAGAGGAAGCAGAAAAATTGCGAGCGGTCCCCAGCCGGCCAGCCAGCCAGCTGGCTTTCTACAAGGACGCTGAAGTGTTGACACTTTTTGTTGACCCTTTTTTTCCTGAGCATATCCCATGAACAAGAAACAGCGCTGTCGAGAGGGAAGACGTATCTCCCTCTCTTCTCTCTGCTGACTGCAGCCATTCCAAATGAAGGAAACCAGTTAGATCAAGAAATTCAGGCTTGGACAGCACAATGAAGCATCCACTAATAATCAATCCCTTCACAGCAGCCTTCCTGCCAACTGGCTACGGACTAGGCAATGATTATAAATTGTAGTTACTCCTCCAAGAAAAGACAACGCAACATCATATGGAGGTCCATGTTCATCCTTTAATTCTGAAACCAGTCCCACTTACAAAAAAAAGACAAGTCCTCCTAACTGCCCGTCCTGAAAAAAAACAAACCCTGAAATCCAAAGCTGGGTTTCTCCCGGCTTGTGCTTTGCTATTCACAAAAAAACCCCACGCAAAATGTGATAAAACTTGTATCATCAAGTTAGCAGAAAATTCGAAAAATGCCTAGAGGTGGGGGTTTATTGGTGACCAAGATATTATTGTCACCCCCGTATGTCTGGCATCCCGCTACCCCAGGAAGCGCACACAGGAGAACCTGCCGAGGCAGAGCTGCCCCAACACTTATTAACCAGGACGCAGATGCAATTCGAGCCCGACTTAAGCGCAAGCGACTGAAGTGGCCACCTGGGGACCTGCATTCCTTGACAGCTCCACCGCCCTGCACATTCCAGCCCCTTCATCCCCCAGCCCTGAAACCAGGTCAGAGAGGCACAGCATGACCCGATCTCCACCTCTGATAGCACCAAGCCCTGTCCCATCCCCTCTTGCCACCCTTGCCACAGTCAGGCCACACGCGCCGCTGCCTCCCTCCCTACACACAGCAAGGATACAGAGATGCCCATCCACGCATGTGAAGGGACTCCCTCTCGATGCCATGGCTATTTGTGGATCAGCCATCATCCAAAACTTCCCAAAATGAGAAAGTCCGGGTGTATGGTAGGTCAGACACTTACTACAGTGAGTAGTTTGTTCCGCCGAGGGACTCGTAACACCCTCCCAAATTACACACTGCCCTTTACGGGATGCCGCAGCAGCTGGAATGGGCTCCCTTCTCACATTCCTTAATAAGCACTTCCATCAGAGAGCAGGGTGGATGCAGGGCATCAGCTGCAGTTAATCATAACCGAGAGCTGGGCTCCTTTTCTCCACACTGCCCGGCACTATCTGAAGTCTAAGAATATCCAGCACCACCCGCCCTGCTGCTGGGGCAGGGGGAGTCAAGTGGTCCGAGCTCCCAGGCACTACAGGTTTCCCTATTACAGGAGACTTTCACTCTGCCTCCCCCAAGCAGCAGCCTTCAGCGGGGCCCCCCGATAGCTGGTTGAGATCCTACAGATCATGGAAAGATAATCCATTGCACTACTAATGCACTACTGCAGCTGTCCATGGAGAAAATCCCCTTTCAACCAAAAAAAAAAACCCCAACCCCTCAAGCCCTTTGATCCTCTCCAACACACAATTATCTTAAGGGCAAAATAGTCTTCTGTGCCTCGGCACCTTGTATTGGGCTGAAAGAAAGGAAATTGAGACTGCTATTCCCTGTTTATTCTACATGGCTGCCCTATCCGACGAGGCAAGTCGCTCCGGCCTCTTCAGCACAAGCGAGCAAATCCTGATGGAGAGATACCTGCATCGCTGGCTGACCAGAACATAAGGAATACTTTCGGGGGGGGGGGGAATGGTTTGTTTACTTAAAAGAGAAAAGCCTGAATTTCTAGGAAAGATAATAAAACTTTTCACCTTTTTGTCTGGTGTGTGTGTGCAAGACAGTCAGCTACAGTGAAATTTAACTGATTTCAACTGCATGTTCGGGTCTGACTTTGGAAGGAACAATTTAGAGGATGGTTAAAAGGACAACTTGAAGTTGACTATCATCAACTTTAATTTAAAACTTCTTCTAAACAGAACCTTAACTGAAAAAAAAAAAAAAAAGAAATACAGCAAGCCTTGATTTAGAACCAAAAAACAACCCCCAAGCCCCTTTTACAGAGGCTGATTGGGGTTCTTCCCCAGGTGCCCCCCTTGCTGCATGACCTCTTGTTACCTGTGCGGTCTCACTCCACCTGCTACCCAGGGCTGCAGCGCGATAAGTGTTTCTTTCAGCAGAAGGGTCAGCTATAAAAAGCCCTTCCCCTCCCCGCTGCCTGTTTCCATTCCTGTGCCGCCACTTCAGTCATGCTGGTACAACCCTTTTGTGGGGCTGCAGAGGGAACTGGCTGGGGGAGCCGTTCCTGGTTAGATGTAGCTCACTTAAAGAGAAAAGAAAAAAAAAAAAAAAGGTGTTGCAGTTTTTAATCCGGGTGAGCAGTTTTACTGCCATCCGTGACGGGTGGCCGGAGCTGCCGTGGGAAGGCGGCGTGAGAATGGATGTCCTCAGGTTGCACCAGACACTGCTGATGAGTCCACACTAACGCCACAGGGAAAATGGCCATGTGATGTCAAACTCTCCAGTGAAGAATACAAAAAATAGGAAACAAACAAAACGAGGCACTTCTCTAATGCCCTGAAATACTATTAATTTCAGAGGTACCCACAACCGCACTTTATACAAGGATTTTTAGAAAACTCATCTAAAAATCCCAACAAAATGTTACTCCTTGTGCACATTTCTCCATCAATCACCCATTAACAAGTTTTGAATTCTTGGCTGACTCAACAGGAGTGCTGGAGTCTTGGACATGCAGTTTCTATAGAGAGTACCCACCACACGTGGCCCCCGCAATCATCCCAAACATGTTTACATGTCAGTGAACACATGTGGCCTGGGAACTGCATGGGACAAGACATGATCTTTATGAGAGAAGGATGCGGAAAAGAGGAGAAGTAAAGAGAAGCACTGAGAAATGTCAGATGAGGGGATGTGAAGGGCTACTGTCCTCCATGTTCAGACTGGGAACCCTTCTGAAACCAGGACTCACTTTTACTTGCAAGTATTATGTGTTTTGCATTTGAAAATGCATTTCACTTTTACAGGGCACCCTTACTGTTACTTATTCAGGGGTCATGAAGCAACTTATGTGCTGGGCCAGTAAGGGTTTGGCCTAAGCGAGGTCCTAAAATACCACAGCAAAGCACAGAAAGGGTCTTGCTTGCTGTTGGTTTTTTTTTTCCTTGCTTATTTTTTAGCATTTGAACCTTTCCAGCACACCAGAAGAGGGAGCCTTTGACTCCTCTCCCATGCTCATCATTTGTTTTATATTAGCAACAATGACAAGCTCTATTAAGAGTCAAGCTCTTTAAGTGAACTCTCACCCTTTGCCTCCAAAAACAAACAAAAAACCCAAGCAAGGAAAAAAACCAACCAAAAAACCCCCAACCACAACCCTCTTTACCTTATGTTATGGATATATAAATATTTTTGCTGCCATACAACTCCCTGTGTATAGGGTCCACCAGAAACGAGCAAACTAGCTCTGCCTTCCAACCCTTTGGCTGTGCAAAACTCCAGCCCCTTTACGGCGGGCTTAACTGGAGGGAAGGAGCCAGAAAATTAATGGCTTTACCAAGGAGGAAGAAAAAGACCCTTCCAGAGCTCTTTTTACATCACCAGCCCCAGCAACCAGAACTAAACTAAGGCTAGAGTTCCAAGAGCCATGGCGGATCAACCCGGCAGCTCATGGCCGCCAGAAGCATGAGGTCCCGTTCCCACCGCAGCACTGCAACCTCTCAAAAGCCCATCCGGGACCCAGCAAGCAGCTGGGCTGGCACCGGAGAAGGGGCAGACCACAAAGTCAGAAGCACAGCCAGGGCAAAAGCTTGAAAGGAACCAGGATGGTCCTTCTGGCAGCCAGCAGCCCCCAAAACCAAAGCTTCGGGTTTCACTGCTCCCTCAGCAGCGCATGTGCCCTCCTTCCCACCGGGCTGAACACGCCAGCTCGACCACACCGATGTAAAAACCAAGAGAGACACCACCACCACCACCTTGTTGCTGAACTAAGCTACGTTAATATAGGAAAGAGCTGAGCCAGCGTAAGTATATCTAGGGTGAAGAGCTCGCACCATTTAAATCAGATCAGTCCCAAAACTGTGTTAAACTGGTGGCCTGGCTCAGGGCAGAGGTGGCCTGAGGACCATTACCCCCCTCATGTTTAAAATTGTTCAGTATTAACTTCACATATTGGCTTCTCCCGCCAGCCCTCAGCAGCCTTACACTGTACGATACCAGCAGCTTTGCATTTTCTGTGGGGAGCCGGTGTTTTAGCCAGGCATTTACAGGATATAAAGAGTTCATCAAGAAGTTGAGCCAGCTCTGAAAGCAGTTGCCGCGTCAGGTTGCGAGGCCACCTCAGCGCAAAGCAAAGACCTTGACTGCCATCAGCCCCATAGTGTCAAGTTATTCCCCCGTCCCCGGTAAAGGCAGACTTAAAAGCCCCTAAAAAAAGCAGAAAAATGTGTGTTCTGGCAGTAAGCAAACCACACTTTTCCCCATCAGCTGTTTTCTGTTCCTCACACAAAAGGCCGCAAACCCCTCCTAATTGCAGGAGCCCTCCACCTAACAGACCCTGCTCTCGGGGCCCTCCTCCCCAGGAACTGGGGGAGAACTGGGGCACAATAGGAAGGAGACCGGCTAAAGGGAATAGATCTGTTAAATTAACACATTTTCTGTCAACCAAATCAGCTGCCCCCAGTGCTATTGTTGGTGAAACAATGGAGACCCCAGGAATGGGCACCCATTAAAAGGAACAAGCCTGCTGAAAGGATACACTCTGAGGCACAGCCTTGTGTGTTTAACAGGATTCTCTACTGTAAGGAAGGAGGAATCACTAGGCTGCATTGTTCCCACCACCACAGCAGATGCTGTTGCTTCTGGTAACGAGGGGCGAGGGGGGGTGGAAATAATAAAATAATAATTTTCATACCTACCTACAATAAGGTTTACACGATAAACCTTTAATTCGGGAACTTTTAACCGCCTGGCTGTTGTCGTTTCTGCCTGTAGCCCTTTTCTGGAGGAGATTTTTCCCTGAAAGAAGTCTATGAAAGCATCCATTGCCATTACAAAAGTTAATTCTTCCCCCTTCATGCAGGCACTTAACAGATGCCAGGGGCAGAATGGCACAGCTCTGCCGGCATTATTCGCGGGGAAAGACGGCAGTTAAGCAGGTCCACGTATAAAGCTGCAACACTTTAAAGGTGTTGCTTTTAGCTGGTTTGGTTAGAGCGAATTCCAAAAGGAACGAACTTTTGAGGCCTAATTTAGATGCGCTGTGCAGAAGTTTACATCAGCTGTGTTGAATTGGTGCAGGTTTGTGGCAGTGAGTCTTTGTAAACAAAGCAAACTGCGAAGTCATATTTAAGCTACTACACAAAACATCTTTTTTTTTTTTCCTTTCTTTCTTTCTTCTAGTGGGGAAAGACTTGCACCAGATTATCTTAAATTGGTTTTTAATTAAGTTCAGCTTAAACCGTTAAACTTGTGGGCGAAGAAACACTTCAGCTCACACCAGACATGATTTTCAGTCAGTGGCACTAAGCAGAAGAGGCAATTGCCTCCAACTAACACCACAGAAAGCCTATACTATCAATCCCCACATACTCCATCCAAGACTTTGAAATTCTTATCGAGGTCCACTTTCTCTTCTGCCTTCCTCTGCTACAGTCATTCCGCGAGTCCCCTGTCACCTAAGCCAGATCCATTCAAAATGTTGCTGTCAAAATAACCTTCCTTATCCATTGTTCAGACACCCTTTGGCTGCATGCAGTCACTTCTTGTTTCTTTTCAGAGGCTTAAGATAATGTTTTAACTCACATATCAGCCTCCTGAACTACCTATTCCTTCTTTTTTTTTTTTGTACCCAATTATACAAGTCTCATTATATAAAATGTAAACACTTGTTAGAAAGTTTAAGATCTACAGTTGGGAAAGATGTGACTTGCATTTGAAATGGAAACTGATATAATGCTTTCCAATTTGCAGACCACTTGAAACAACAGCTCTGAGAAGTATCTCTCTGCCTCCCCCTCCATTAATCTCAATGAACTCTAGAGCCCAATACTGACATGTAGAGTGTTAATGATTCTATTATGAACAGAATAACTAAGGCAGCAAAAGTGAAGACCAGCAAAGTAAGAACTGCTGCTGGAACAGACACAGGGAAAGGGATGAGGCACTGTCAAAGCCACTAAACCAAACAGTGAAAGGGACAGGTAGAAAAAACAATATTAACCCTCCACTTCATTTTGTTTTTTAAATTTGATTTTCAAACAACAAATACCCAGCTCACACCCTCTACTCTGACGAAGCCGATGCTGCCCAGGGGAAGGAGAGCCACCATTCCGGTACGTAACCGGAATTGACACAGTGGTCCATAAGTGGGTCTCTCCGCACAATGGGACTGACACTTTTTCTTTTCAATACGTTTGAAGCCCATCATTTTTTCCAACCCGGTCTACTTGCCATACAGCACCTCTCCCTGCACTGCCAATTACTCTACCCTTCCTCAGACAATTTGCTTTTTCTAAAGCCAGGTGCTTTGCGCGAGAGTGAAGTTTTAGTGAGCGGATCTATTGTTCGCTCTCATGTCAGACAGTCAGCACCCACTCCCTTCCACTTTAACGTTGCCTACAGCCAACGGGCAAATGGCAAGAGGGACGGACATCCTAATGCCTGAACTGTTCTACTGAGAAAGCATTGAACTCAGACTTACCTTCTATAAGTAGAGTTGACCTACATGAATTCACCAACATTTTCATCAGCTTGCTGTACCTACTTGTTGCGTTGATCTTAATTAGATTCTAAATTCTTCTGATCAGAAACTACCTGGCCATCTCAGCTATCACACAACACGACGAGGCAGCAGTAGATGCTGTACACACTACTGTAATACAAACAAGAATGCAGCACCAGACCAGAATATAGCTATAGAGTGGTGAAGGCTTAGCGCGCTCAGGTACTGTGCCACACTACCTGGGCAATTAACCCCGTACTGACACTGACAGAACAGGAAGGTTGTGTCATTTTGGTGTCATGGATCACAAAGGACGCACCTGGAGGGCACAGAGCAAGGGGCTCCACGGAGAAATTTCAGCAGGACCTAACTTGACAGGACAGTGGAGGTCAAAGCACACTCAGCCATCCTGCCCTCACTAGGAAAAACATTTTTTTCAAAGTATTAAAATTCCAACACATTTAGAGTTTAACTCATTAACAGTGCCTTTGAAAAATATTTTTTTTCAAAGTATTAAAATTCCAACACATTTAGAGTTTAACTCATTAAAAAAAAATTACGATACTGCTTTTAAAGCTGCATCTGGTTTGCACAGATAGAAGAAACCCTGTTCTTTGAGCTCTCCTTCACACGGCTGCAGCACAGCTCTCCCTCTCCCCAAACTCTTCCTCCTCCTGCGGGACCCACAGGAGCAGTAGCAGCCGCTGGTTTGGAACAGCCACATAATATTCCTGACAGAAAGGGTCTGTTCAAGAACCGACACGGCAGATACCGCACTACAGGAGGAAAAAGGTGGGCAAGAGCAGTGGTGCCCTGTCTGGGGGTGGGAGGAGCGTACCTAAAGGTAGAGCCAGAGCGTGAAGCGCCAGGAAGGGGCAAAAGGCGAGGAAAAGCATCTTAAAGCAGTAGTGAAGTTAACAGCAGAGGCAATTTGCCCAAAGGCGCTTTTAAAAACCACAGGAAAAGATTTATGTTTTCCCCGTGTAATGTGGCTTTTCCCCCTTTTCCAAATAAACTAAGTTAACAACAATGTTTTGACTATTTTCAAGCACGTTCTGGAAAGTCACCTCCCCTCGACCTACCCGGGCAGAAGTTCCTAAATGTTTCAGCCCACAGCTCCTGGGAGCACATGCCAAAGAGCTGGGTGGCCGAGCCACTCTGGCTTCTGTCCAGTGTTTTCAAGTTGAGCTGAAATACGGTTGAAAACGTTAAATATTCTCCTAATATTTTTGACACAAACAATCCCTGCAGCTGCCAGGAGGATATTTCAGTTGCAGAGCGGAGGGCACCCGGCCAGGAGAGACTTTGTCACGAGAGGTGTCCCACATTACAGTCCAGTCTTGGAAGAGGGAAACAAATCACTCCCTATCATCACCTGCCCTAACTTGACTGTGGAAAGCATCATTTCTGTCCATCAAAGTAATGCCTACCAAGAAAAAAAAAAGAAAAAAGAATGATGTGTCCCATACAGCCAGGCCTTTTCCCACGGGAGTACTGTTAGAGTAGGTAAGGACAAACCTGCTCGATGCAGATTTACAAACCACCCCAAAAAGAAGCCACAACAACCAAACCAACACGACTAAAAGCCCACTTTTGAAGCGGCATGAAAGTTTTGTACAGCAGATGGCTGACAAGGCAGCCATTTAAACAGGGGAGGGAGGGGAAAAAAACCCCACCCCAGAAGGCAGAAGTGCTCTCTGCCATCCTCAGAGATCCACGTAGAATCACGGTGTGAAGCTGAACGTGTCCCGGAGCACCCGCTCCTGGCCCACTGAACTTTTGACCCGCTGGCAGTGGCTGAACCCCTTCTGAGCCCATCGCCTGCCGATGATGATGCTGCTGCGGCAGAGATTTGAAAAGAGGATCCCTGCGCCTCATCAGGCGCCTGCATCTGCCGGAGCCAGCATGGGGGCCGGCTGCGCCCACCCCCTTCCTGAACAATGCCCAGGGCCCGGCCTGATGGATGCGCTCCTTTCTTCCAGTTTTGGACACCCCTTCCCCGTAGTGTCTACTCACTGGTCCAGCAAAAAGAAAACAAAACATCTGCTTCCCAGGTTTCTGACATCCAGCTGCTGACGGCAGCTCCGCATCTGGAAGCCTCACTTTCTTTCGGGCCAATAAGTAGAGGGCGAAAGGTTTGCATTTAAAAAGGAAAAAAAAAAATAATATAAAAAAAGAGCTCCGTGCTGCCTCCCTGTACTAAAGCCCCCAAACTTCTCAAATACCATCAGCAAATCTGCTCAGCATGGGAGGGATGGGTCCAGATGGCCTTCCATTACAGAGCCTTTCAGCTAGCTATGGGGAGACCCACCAGAAGAAAAAAGTCAGTGAGGGGTGAGACAAAAAAAAAAAAAAACAACCAAAAAAAACCCCAAAAACCCTACCAAAACAAAAGATAACTACAGCTGCTTTTGGGTTGGTTATTTTCCTTTTGTTTGTTTGTTTGTTAACACATTGAAAGACCAGGTTTTGTCTAGTTTGGGGACTGCAGAGACTTGTAGCCATGAAACTCTAACCTCATCCTCCCCTAAAATTGGGGAGAGGGAGAGAGCAGAGGGTATTTGTTACAAGCAGAATCAAGGTTTGTTTAAAACTTTCACTTTTTGTAACAATGTTGTAAGAGCTTAGCACCAAACTCCCCACTGGAGATACACCAGTATCGGAAAAAGAAATAAAGAAAAAAAGCCACCAACCAGGATTTCCGTTGAGAGGAGCTGGGCCCTCCGAGGAAGAGGAGAATATCCTCCGAGAAGAGCCAACAGCATCCAGAGTAAGGCCATCCCTTAGAGATACAGGACACAGCCGGACAGACATTTGCCATGAAGCTCAAGGAGTTTGAGCGTGACCATCCTCCAGCTGAGACCCTCTGAGCTGAGCCGCCCCAGCTCTCCATTTCTGCTTCCGCACACAAGGAGACAGATCCACCCAAACCACCTGTTTTACTTCACATCCAAATGGACCGGGGCACTCACCCCTGGCTTACCCATCAGGGGTAGTAACTTTTGAGGGAAGGGGCAATAACTTCTCAAACCGCTCACATTCAGCCACCAGCACACCTCCCCACGGTAACCAAAGCTCAAGCAAGGAAATGCCATTTGCAGATGAGCACAGTTTCAATTTTTGATGGCTGGCTAAGGTTTTATTTCCCCCTAATATTTGCCTCAAGTCCTGGCATTTCCCCAAACTCCTAGAAGAACGGCCACCTCTGTTTTATTCAGACACCCCTGAAGCTCAAAGCCCATCTTGGAGGCAGCAGCGAAACAGCCAGGATGGACTCTGGCGTTATAAAGTTCAAAAATCAAAAGGAGAGCCTTCTTTACGCAGCCAAATAAAGTACAAACCAAAAATCACACAAAGCAAGACTCTTTAAAAGAAAAGCACAAGTCTCTTCGCTGGCGATCGGTTTCACACCATGAACTGTTTGGGCAAGCTCTTTGTGCAAAGCACCGTTCCCAGATATCCCTAAAACCACTGACGAGACTGGAACAACTTCGCCAGGCGAGGGGTAACAAGATGGTGAGCTTGAAGAAACAGCAAGTTTTGAAACCGCCCGCCCTGGGCTGCTCACAGCGTGCCGGAGAAGGAGATTTACTCTGTGTGCCTCAAGACGCCGAGTTCTGACAGCTGCATCCGTCCTCTCGCAGCGTCCCAATTTTAACCGCGATTTCCACCGGCCCTCGGACAAACGCCATCCTTTGAAACCCGTTTCTGCCAAACGCTGCAGGCCATCCACGCGTACGGAGGTTTTTGGCGACGTTTTCAGTGTGCTGCTTCTGCTCTGCAACACCCCCCCCCCCCCCCCCCCCCCTCCAGCACCAACCCGCACGCACTCCTCGTCCCGGGCATCCCCCCAAAAAAGCAAGTTAATTTGTTCCGAGTGATGTTAAACTCCCCCACCCTAAGCGTGCTCCGGGAACCAAAGGGGAGCCCACATTTACTTCATTTGTGAAGCAAGCCAGATGCTAATTGCCTCCAAAGGTGAAAGGCTAGTGCCTTGGCCCTTTTATTATTGTAAATTCAGGTTCCTTCAAGACTTTGCGCTGCTGGGCCCGGAGAGCCTCCCCCTTTAATGGTTTGGCATCAATAGGAGGGGGAGGGGAGTTCCCTTTCGCAAGAAGTTGCATCATTGAGAGACCTTATCCCCTTTCAAGATTTCGCACCGCATAAGGGATTCCCCCTCTTCAGAAATTCACATCCTGCTCGAGGAGGTTTGGTTTTTTTTTTTTNTTTGCTCTTTAGGGCTTCGCGCATCCCATTGAACTTTTAAGCATCTTTGGAATTCGCATTCACGGGGCAATTACTGTCTTTAAAAAAAACACACGCCACCACGTTATTCACCCGGTTTATTGCCAACGCGCTGGCAAGAATAGCTTTTCACAGCAAGCACAAAAGATTGCCTACCAGGACACACTTTGTTTGTAACATTTGTAGCCAGAGCACAAAATATTTACAGAAAATTAGCCACGCACGCGAAAAAAATCAGAATTT
>VUYV01000162.1:207835-264142 GCA_008711295.1 Anarhynchus alexandrinus
GGGGGTGGAGCCGGCGCTCATCATAACAACAGGGCCCCCTCCCTGCGCCCGCCTGGCCACGCCTACTAGGGGCGGGCCCACCAGGAGTGGGCGGGGCCATGTGGCTGCCGGAGGCTGGGCGGGCGGCGGCGGCCGTCGTTGTCCCCTCGGACGCGGCGGCGGCGGCTGCTCCGGTGTCCCCCTCCCTGTGCGGGGGCGGCGAAGGGCGCCCCGGCCTCCCCTGGGCCGGTGCCCGCCCGCTCCCCCGCCGGAGGGAGGTGACGGGACGAAGCGCCGCTGGGGGCTGAGCCCCTCGGGGAGGTCTCCGGGTGCGTCCCCGCAGACGGCGGAGTCTCCGTGCCCCCCCGCCTGCGGCCTGCCCTTCGCCTCGGACCCCTTCCCTCAGCCCGGGCCGGTGTCCTTCCCGCTCCGGTCCCCAGGGCGCTGGAGCGGGCGGCGGTGGTGCCACAGCCCCGGTGCCAGACCCGTGCCCCCCAGCCCGGAGGAGGGCAGGTCCCCAGGGGTGGCTGCGGCTGCTTGGGGTGGCGGGGGAGCTGCTGGGGCTGGCTCCTGGGGGCTGGGAAGGGGGGAACCCTCCGGGATTTCTGTTCTCACTTTGTATTTTTGAGTGCGGGAGCTCAAGCGGCACTTCTGGTTCTCCTCTCCCTGAGGGGCTTTAGCATCTCACCCATACACCCGGTACCTCCATTTCTCCTGGCTCTGAAACGAAGAGGTTATCATTGCCGCGTCTTGAAATCTATTACGGAAAAACACCCAGTAACAGTGAGAATGTTGGGGTTTTATTTTTTTGCAGGACTGCCCTAATGAGACATAGAGCTTCAGTGGAACACCAGGCTGGTGCAGCTTTGCACGCTGTCACTGCGTCACTTCACAGCCTCTCCATTTGCCCCCTTAGTCCAGCTTCAAAACAGTTGCACAGTACCACCGTGCACAGCTGCACCAGCTTAGGGTCTTACCTCCAGCGAAAACTTTGCAAAGCCAGTGTTTAACCATGGTTTAAGACTTCCTTCCCTCCACTCCTTCCTACCTTCACTGGCTGGGGCCACTTTTGTACCAGTCCTGCTTTTCCTAGCCTTTCCTTTCCTTTATTCTGTTATCTTTCTCATCTTTAGCCTCTCTTCACACCTTACATTCCCTTGCCATTTCTAGTGCCAGCTCTGGCTGGCCGAGGGTGACGGGCTGCTGCTTGTGAACATGGGGGCTCGGCACAGGATGGCACAGCGGGGATGCACAGATCTCAGGCTGGGGCTGAGGGTGATTAGTCCAGAAGTGACTGGATGAATCCCACAGCCTGGTGATCACCAGCGGGGATGCAAGGAAGCAGCACCCCTGAGATGGGGTGAGAGGGGGACCAGGACCTCCCCTTTCAGGAGCAGCCTGAAGAGTGGCCAGATCAGGCTAAGGGGAAACCACATTGCAGATGTCTTGCTCTGTCTCTGACTTGGGGGCATCAGAGAGGGAAAGTCCAGTGGCATCAGTCAGCGTCATTGTATTGTTGCTGAGCTAATACCAGCTGACATAGAGCAGTCTGATTTCGGAGTCTGGAACCTCAAGCTTTTTCGACTTTCAGGGTTTTGTCTCTCTCTCTTTCCTTTCAAAATGAACTTGGCAACAGAGAATAAGATGAAGGCATAAGCTCTGTGCTGTGCCCTCGGCCGCTGCCTAACAGCCTGACCCGGGAAAACTTTGGCTGAGGGTGGGAACAGCTAGTTTAGAGAAGAAACAAATCAAGAGACAGCAGTGCAGCTTGGCAAGAATGACCAAGCTCTCATTTCATTGCCCTTTTTTATATTGAAGGATCAAGGGATACCCAGTGAAATTGGAAGGAAGCAAATTTAAAATGGTGCAAGGAAATATTTGTACCATGTGTAATTAACACATGGCATTTGTTACCATGAGGTTTCAGTGAAGCCAGGAGATTAGCAGGATTCAGAAAAGGATTAGACATTTATATGGATACTGAGAACATGCATGGTCACATTAGACAGGATATAAATACATTTTAGAAGGGATATAAACCGTCAGGCTTCAAGGCACAACATAACCACTAACTGATGGCGAGGGATTACGGAGAAACTTCCCTTGTGGGGCAGGTTATTCTATAATTGACCACTACGGGGTTTCTCGCACCTTTCTTTGAAGTATCAGAGAATGGCAACTGTTGAAGTGAGAAGACTGGATTAGGAGGACTACTGGGCTGATCTGGTACGGCAACTGCTGCGCTCTTCAGAGGGCTGTGAGGGTCGCCTGAGAAATGGAGTGGTAAAGAGGATAAGATATAAGAGGTAGCATCAGGCCTCTTATGTCATTCCTCAGACGCAGACCACACTCTCCTTTGCTGTAAATTTTACACCCACAGCATAGATTTCCGAGGCCTTCCCCAACAAGGCTTTTTCCAAAATGTACACTGTTTGATTGGTTTATTAGTTACCTTTCTAAGTACAGTCTTTGCATCTGTTTTCCTAAAAAAACCTTTTGACTTAGTTAGTTGATTATTTGCAGGAGACCAATATGTTAGACTGAAATCCTGACTGTTTCAAGGCACAATGACTCCAAGACCAGATCTTTAGCAAGGCAGTGTCTGACCTCTCGTGTATTGTATCTGCCGGCACTGGATTGAACCAGCTCCAGCTACAATACGGTAACTGCCGAAGAGGAGAGTGCAGGCTAACTTACAGTAATTTGTCAACATACAGGATCTCCGTAAAATACCAATAGCATGCGTGAGAAATCTTGGGGTGACAAATCCTCAGACACAGTTTCCTTTGGGCCAGTTACAGAACTCTATAGTATTACTTAATGCCTGATTCTTCCATGGAGCAAACTTTTTGTCCTCTGGTCACAGAAGGGGAGTTCATGTTGTGTTTCTGTCTTGGTCGATCCCAACATTCCTCCCTGAATTCCTGTAATGTCCAGCCATGGCTTATCTTACTGCTGTATCTTTGCTTGTTCTTGACACTAGGCCAAATAGCTTTGTAGCATCCCCACTCTTTATCCCACCCAGAATTTTGTGAACCTTCATTAAAACTCCTAATCTTTCTTTTTGTCAGAAAAGCTGCAGTCCCAATTTTGCCTAACATTTTTTTGAAACAATTTGGCTCCCTCTATCGTCGCCATTATTTCTGTCGGACTGTGTTTTCTCTTATATTGTTCTTTTTATGCAGGGATGCTGGGGGCTGCCCATGATCACTTAAGGTTGCTTTACTTTGCCAGACTCTTACACTGTTCTTAAATCACCTCTTTAGATTTATTATTCAAGCACAAAAAGCTCTGCTGTCCCACTGCTATTCAACAGTAGTCAAAGACTTGGTGAGTACAATATGGCATTTCCTCTTCTTTGATAAGTATCTCAGTTCACAAATCTGTGTGCTTCTCCCCTTCCAAACCACCTTTGGTTATGAGTTGCCTGTTCATAACTAACAAAACCAACGCCTGCTCTGTCCAATGTCCTTTCCCAGTATGCTATATTCTTCCTCTCGATCATTTTTTTTTCCCTTGGCTATTGGTAAGACTTCACCTACCTACTGATTTTTCAGCTCAATATCCAATCCTGGCTGCTCACTTCCCTCCATACTTACACTCCTCCCCTACCTTCTGCGCTCTTTCTCTTCCTTTCTTCCCAAACTGGCTGTAAGTTGAGTGCTTGCACCATGGACAACCACACTACGAAAGAACTCTGAGGCTGATGGACCAAATCAAAGCCTCGTGCTTTTGTTGTTTGAGGTCATCTCTGGATTTCTGAGCTCATTTCCTTGAGAAAAAAATGCCAAATAAAAAGTGCCAAAAGCAAATAAAAAGGTTCTAGGAGATGCAGGGACTGAATGTCCCCGTTCCTGTACGACAAGTTGTTTCACCTGGAAACAAAAAGAAGGGAGGAATGCTTTTCACTTTCTCCAGGAAGACCTGCACTATGTGCCCGATTTAGCAAAGCTTAAATGTAGTATTAGGTTAATGACAGGTAGATCTCTTGTAGCCCACCTCTGAAAGAGAATGGATTACTGACAGGTACAGGTCAGTTTCTCACCAGCTGAAGCAATATTATCATTAATAAGGATCTCTTTTGAAAAAACTCTTAACTTCCCTGCATTTCCACTTCATGGCTTTATACTAAAGCCCCACTGACCAGGTTTTTGTAAACTAGGTACCGGAGGTCCTGCAGTCTTCCCTTGTAAGGACTCAAAAGCACTTGCAGAAGGACCAGCCAAAACTGAGACTCTGTTCTCAATGGCAGTACATTCTGAGAAGCACAAGGCTTTGAGAGGTTCAGGTTTTCCTAATTCAGGGGAAACAATTTAAGAATAGATTAAACCAAACATTTCTTCAAAACAGGACTTTCGCATTTTGCTGTGTGAATTGCTTCAGGTCCCTTTTCTAGTACGTCTGAATTTTATTGCTCACTTGTTTTTGTTGACCTCCCTCAATAGTCTAGCACCAGCAAATCTCAGTGCCTTTGCTTCTTTTTGCTCTCTGAGTTATGATGTAGAAGACAGTTGTGATTTAGACTCCTGCTTTCACCCCAGGCCACTTGTACCTTCTAGGACTCTGTATTTTGATCCATCTTCAAGTTCCTTGTTCCCTTTTCAAAACCTCCTAAGCGAAGAGATTTTGTGGTTTACGTAGCATGGTTGAAAAGCCTTCCTGAACAGAGAAAAGACTGAAGTGGAGTACTTAGCACTGGGGGGTTTGGCTTTAATGCCTTGATCTGCCTTTCTGACTCAGACAAGAAGTCAAGAAAACTGAGGCACCTATGGTGAAAACAAGGGCACAGTTTTTTTCTGGGTAGTGGTGGGGCTGGCGTCATGGAGGGATCAGAGAAGAGGTGTGAAAGCAGGTGAGAAACTTTGCTTCCTGTAATTAAACCAGGGGAGTCGAGAGAAAAAAGCCATGTTGGGTATTGACAATTACTTATTTTGAGCCACTAGTTGTGGTTTTTATAAGCAGGGACAGCAGTGGCGCACAAGGGGCTGAAATAAGATGCTTGAAAGCCAACAGGAGCGGAACAACAGGAAAAGTCCTGTTTCTTTGACAAGAAACTGCTGAAGGAGAGGAAAACAGATTTGGAATAGAGGACACGGGCATAGTCAAGAGACTGTGTAGGATGAGAGAGACACAAGGGAAGCAGGGGATGGGAGCAACCGGTAAATGCTGTGAAAGGTGGGAAGTGGAGGAGTCTATACATCTGCTTCCTAATTAGGAAGGAGTATGGAAAAGTCTGTAGTCACAAACACTTGGGGAGTGGAAGGAGTGGGAACGCTGTGAGGAAGAAAGGGAAAGAGTGGGGAGCGGTTGAAAGAGATGGTGAAGTCAGGGAGGGAGAAACCGAATAGAGAAAAAGGAAGAAATGCATAGTGAAGGTGAGGTCAAGCAGGAGGCTCTGCTGGCGAGTGGGAAGCTGCAGGGTTGAATAAGGTGCTGAGGTAAGGAAGGTACAAAATGTGAGGTCTGAGCAGCCTAACAATGTGAAAATTTAAGTTATCGAGAGAAAAGATGAGGGAGTCAATAAAAAGGAGAGCCAAATGTTAAGGCAGAGAATGAATGGGGAAGAGATGGGTGGGTGCAGACAACAGCTGCTGAGCGGAGGCACAAGAGAGAACAGGGTCTGCCTGGACAGTGCTGGAAAGCGTAGGAGACAGGAGCTGGAAACAGGAGTAGCACAAGAGAAAAAACGGCATTCTCACTTATTTGGCACTGTGCTGCAGTGAACCAGCTTGCACAAGGTCTGTTGCTGAAGTCAGGTATGTGGTATCGATACAGCTCCGTTTAAACTTCAGCTAACACAAACAGGGCTGCAGATTTAACCGGGACACAAACATTTCTCTTTAGCTTTGAGTAACCAGGAGGTTTTCCGTGATTCCTGCAGCCTGCATCATGGGCGGTGTGGATCTGAGACTCATCTGCTCAAGAACCCGTTGCTTGGTCGGAAAGCATCCTCCAACTTCTCGCGCGCAGACCTGAGCCGTTACGCCGCGGACAGTGCAATTGCAAAAGTGCGGTGCAGTATTTGTTTCATCTCCAGAATGTACACGTTCAGTTTGTTCAGTGTACAAGTTAACGTGAAAGCAGTCACTGCTGCGAACCTGACCTAGCATCTGAAAAACTGGTCCATGCATTTTGTAATATCCCAGATATTTACTTCACAACTCTATTTGCAGCTGAGCAAACCATTGGAAAGTAGGAGTAATTTCACGTTACTGAAGTGTAGCCTTTCTTCTCATGAAGCATAATGGCAGTTACACACATCACCATCAATTTAGGTAGAAAATTAGCAACATCGTGCCCTTTTTAGCTTGCATCGGCTCCCTTAGTCAAAAAGCATCTACCTACTGGGAATTTGGCTAGCACTGATGTGGCAAAGCACCTTCCATCGTGGCTCCTCTCCTGTGTGCTTTACTGAACTACATATCAAACCAACAGATCTAAGCCTTAGGTCTCAACAGATTTTCTGCTCTTAATCCATTGGGGCTGAAAACCACAGGTTGTAACTTGATGTTTTGTCCCCTCGAGAGCAATCAACAGGCGAACGATAATTTGTGGCAATGGATTTAAAGCCAGGGAATCTGGATCTTTCCAAGTCTTCCCCAAAGGGTAGCACGGAGAGGGGCCCACCACGTATGCGTGTGTTTGTGGTCAGCCATGCTCACAGCTGCTGCCGAGCACTTGTCCGTACATCCAGCAGAGAGAGGAGTCAGAAGAGGGTTGGCTCGGACAGCCGCAAAACAAGAGGGTGAGCGAGTGATCTGCCCTGGAAATCTCAGTGGGAAGCAGAGCGGAGAGACATGCAAACCCGAACGCTTTCATGTCTCTCCAGGTCTGTTGTCTCTACTTCTGCCATCCGCAGCTATTCTACAGGCAGCAGTGCTACAGCGTAAACAAAAAAGATATTTTAATTGTTTCCAGACCAGCGGTTAGCAATGGTGCTGATACGCATACTGTGCGCCCCAGTACCGGTTCCTTATAGACTGCCTCTGAACACCCGGTGAGAGGCTCATTGGGATTCACCACCGCAGCCTGAGCTTGTTGGGCTCAGGTGCAGCGCGCAGTGGAGGCAAGGCGCTCACAGGCAGAGAAAACAGCCCCGGATGAAATGCAGAGGACGCTTCACGGCAGGGCAGTGCTCCATGCGTAGGGGAGCTCCCCATCAGTCACTCCAGCAGAGAGAAACTACGTTCCTTTAGGGGAATTAAAAGACCATTTTGCTTACAACCCGTAACGGATGCGGTTCTCTGCTCAACACCTTCTTAGATGGGGATTAGAAGTATCAAAGCAGCTCTGGCAGTGTGGCTGAAATTACCTTTGTTTTAACCATCCTTCCGTAGTCTGGACCAAAATACGCGATGCGAGGGAAAGCTTGATCTTTTGTCTAAAGCCGCTGATCTCAGACAGCTATGAGAGGTTTTGCTGGGTACCCACCTGTGCAGAGCAAGAGGGTTCCCATTCAGAACTGGTGCCAAGCGATGCTCCCCGCAGAGATTTCCGGGCCAGATTCAGTGTTGATGTAAACAACTAAGTCCATACAAATTAAAAAATGTGATGGTTGCGTGCATACCAATTACTACAACTGTTGCCGGGGTTGGAAAGGCAAGACCTGGGATGGTTTAAGCTAACACAGTCCTTTCCAACACTTTATTTGACACCCACCTGTTAGTTGCTTTTCCTGCTACGCTGCTTCTGCGGCGAGTGCAACTCCTGAATCCCAACTTGTTGCGACTTCACCGGCACCCATTTTCAACCGCACCAATAACTCTGCTTGTTGCTGCTGCATTTGGCTAGGGAGATATTCAAATCCCACTCCTTCTATAGCGGTCAACAGAAATTAAAACTAATTTATTACTAAATCCTGCTAAGAAAGGGATACTAGGTTACACTGATGCATGGCTCTAGAAATAAGGCAGAGCCTCGTGGAGGACTGAGGTGTGGTTCCAGCTCGTTCACTGAATTGCTCTGTGTCTTTGAGTAAATCAACTCATATATATCTTCCTCATCTATAAAATGGGAACGGTCCTATTTAGACACCTCAGGGAGGTTGCGAGGCTTAATTAGTTAATGCTAGTGCCTTGTCAGCTCTCATTACCATGGTATCTCAGTGTTTATTGCTTTGAAATTGTAAAATGCTACTTACATGCTAAACATTATTATTCTAGGTGAGATGGAGAGACTTAATCCAGTTTCTCTGTAAATACCAAGGGCAGGGAGTTGAAATTCCTGGTAATGGTTTTAGTACGAGGTCTGGCCTACTTGGAGAAAAGTTTGCCTGGCATATAACAAAATTGATTTATTTCCAGATCCCTAATGCAGATGAACTTGAACCAGTTTAAGCTGCACTTTTACTGGTTTACTTAATTCGGTACATGTAATTAAGCTCACCCAGCATAAACACAATTTAAACTCATTTAGACACATATCTACTAGGATTGGGTTTCAGCGCAAGGAAAACAGCTAGGATCCAGCATAAATAATTCAAGCAGGTCTCAATCAGAACAAGGTCCATGAAAGACTTTCAAAACCTGTGTGGATGTCAAGCTGCTCAGAGAAAAGTCATTGTAGGCAGCTTGAAAGGGGGGTTGGCTGGCAGATTCGTGGAGTGAAGGGATTTTAAGTGCCCAGCCTCAAAGGGAAAGAGCTAGTGACTAATCCCGTTAGTCATCTCCAGACCTTTCCCAGAACAGTCCTGCTTGTATCTAGGGAGTTTTAAGATACTCAGCTTTTTCTGTCAACCAGTTAAGGGGAAAGCCTGACTCTCCACAGGAGCACAGTCTTCACCTTAGGGACTATTTCCATTAGTGCCAAATGTGCATTAGAACAGACCTGAGACGCTGGCAGCAGGGCTAAGGAGATGCCTTCACCTCTTCTTGCTTCCCCCAGCCTCTCCAGTAGCTGTGTCTAGTAAGGCACGGGGGGTGCCAGGCTAGCCAAGGGGTGACAACGAGCCTGGAAAAGGCAAGCGGCTCTTCCCACTGCATTTCCACAGGGTCTGGGAAATGCTTTTATGCTTTGCATTTTGCAGGCACCAGCTTCTTTCTTCTAAGGCACCAGCAGCACATCCCTGTATCCCAGCCTGGTACCCAGCCCAGAAAAGGTCCTCCCCAGGGTCTGATGCAGCCTGAGCACCGCGCTGCGTATGGGGGCAGGGGAGCTGCGAGGCAGCACGGCTGTTGCCATTACGCGTGTTGCATTGCACAGGGAGAGCAGTACAAGTGGCGATGTGGGGCGTTACCATCTCCTTAGACCCCCCTGGTTCAGCCTTCCTCTCAGCATGCTGCTTTGTGCACACGTCTGCAGTAAGACTAAATCCAGGAAGCTTGAGCCACTGGTGTGGTTTTGCATGTGCTTGTGCAAGGTTTTGGCTCCCATGGCCATGAAAATCAGTGTTCTGAAGCTGCCCAAAGTATTGCTTCTTGGACATGATTTGCATGGCAATGCTCTCCTTACTGATGAAATAACTGTCTGCTGGGAAGTAACCCTGCCTTGCTGATGGAGCCCTTCTGTCGTCCATGGCAACTCTACTGTTCAGAGGCTTTCAGAGGTGTGGACTTAGGCCATGCGATGTATTTAAGACAGGGCATGCAATGACAGCGGCTGGTCACCTCTCTTGGTCACTACTCCAGTTTAAAGCAGCAATGCAGAAGTGAAAAGAAAAGACTTGCTTGCACCATTAATGACACTGTCATCCATTGACTCCTCCAGATGGTTTTCATTTACTACCTCTCAACAAACACTTAAGGCTCAGCTCCAGAGTTTCCCATGCTAATAGCGTGTCAATACAAGCTGCTAGCACTCCTTACAGTCAGGCATTAGGCAGGAGGGATGCCGTAGGCTCCTGAACAGAGATCTGATAAACATATCACAGTCTTGGCCAGAGGAACCGCTAGGCTTCGGTTCCCAGCTCCCCAAACAGCTCTGCCAATGCACCTCCTCTTTCCCCCAGTTCAAGATGAGGATCTGATCGCAAACGACCTGGCTGTGGTGGAATGGTTGCTCCCATGGAAGCACCTGAATTGGGTTTATGACTTGATGAAAATACAAGTAAATATGTAGTAGAGGAAGGCCTTCATTGGCAGGAAGAAGGGCCAGCTGATTTATTCTTTCTTCTGCACTTAATGGCTTTCGAGTTTTGGGTTTCCCACATGCAGCCTTTCTGGTTCACCCTCATGTTTAAGCCTCATTTTCCTGCTGGGAAGAGAATGATGTGTGCCGGCAGCTCTGTCTGTCCACCTCAGCCCCCAAGACATGCCCAAGGGCATGTCTGCCCTGCTAGACCATAGCATCAAAAAAATCAACCACTCGAAGTTGATGATCTGTGTAATCACCTAGATAAACAGTCAGATTTGTAAAAGTACTCGGCAGCTAACCCTCCTGCTGGTTACCTGAGTGGCCATCTTTCCCTTGCCCGGTCCCGGGGGCCACTCCCAGTGATGTGCAGACAAAATGGGGTAACTTGGCTGGCAGCTGTGGGGGGTTGACCCCACTTTATGCTCTGGGTGAGAGCAGAATCTGCCCCCGAGCCCCAAAAGGCAGCAGCAAGGCTTTGATTTATACATATAGACAAAGCCCCACAGGGAAGTGCTGTATGGAAATAAAAAACATTATGCTTCACAATTAGAGAGGGAAAAAGTCTTAGGCATTAAAACATGAAGTGGTCAAGCTATTAACCTTCTCATTTAGAAGCAATGGTCACTAAATTACAGGGCATGTCTCCTTCCTCCTTGTCCGAAGAACGGGCCTTTGAAGATGATACTGATCCGTTATGTGAACAAGCAATAAAGCGTAATTAATCCTGCTCTGAAAATATGATCAAATACCGGCAGTGAGTCACAGCTGAGCCTGAGGGGGTTAAGGAACTTAAGTCAGAGAGCCAGCACGTCAGGCAAATGGCAAATCCTCCCACTGCCTCCTGTCATCCCGAACACCCAGCTAGGGCTGTCCTCATCGGTGACATGACACATGCTACCTCAGGTGGACTCCACAGGGGGAAAGCTGGGTTTGTGCAAGTTCTTGCAAGGTGGGTTGGATCCATGTGGGACAGAAGACCTCCGAAGGAGACCCAGGACAGGATGGGAAGCATGTCCAGTGTCAGTGATCTTCCCTCCGAGTCACTGCTGAACCAAGTGCAGCATGGTGCTGGGGGGCACATGCGTGTTCAGGGAGGGAAGCGGGACGGAGTTTCCAGAGATCCTGTCTTTTAAGAAGTAATATTGTATATAGGTCTTAGCGAGTCCTGGTGGTTAAAAATCCCCTGGCATTGCTTGGGCCCATTGCAAGCTGAGCAATTGCATTTTGCTGGTCTTACAGCAATTCCAGACAGCTTCAGCTGGAGGAGAAATTAATCTTCGCCTTCCCTGGTGAAATGTGCCCTGCTGTGCACGGTCTACGCTAGAGGCAGCTGGACTGCTGGGAGGAGGAGAAATGTCTTGTTAGTACATACTGTGGAGATGCTTCTGGGTGAAACATGTTTCGTACATTTGATCGGCAGTCAGACTGGACAGGGGAAAGTCTCTGGAGACAAGATGAGTCCTGCAGCCGCCATTCAGGCAAGTGGCAGCACAGAGCTTGGGCATCCTGAGATGTGTAGATGGGGCAGATCACCTTATCCTGGCCTGCTTGGCTTTCAACGCCTGCTTTCCACCAAACACACTGCTTGGGCACATGTGTTCTCTGTGAAGCAATAAGATGAGGGAAAAACACAAGGGAGACCTGGCAGAGAAGCGCTCTCTTGCCCACCGTGCCTGGGAGATTTATGGTGCGCAGTTCACGCACCACAAGATCATGCCCATCCTGCTGCTCCTCTGGGCGAGACTCTACAAAGAGCAGAGAAACAAAAGCCATCCTTCTTTTTGTAGAATATCATCTGTCAAGAAGCATTGCCTAGCTGCCAGCGTGCTTCATACTTAAGTCCCCTGCTCTTTGATCTGGAGGTCGTGAAGAGGCAGGAGCTGAGCAGGTGGTTTTTTTTTGGGTGCGCGTATTGAGCCGTACCCTGCTCATGCAGTTGGGACACCTCCCGCCAAACGCCCGCGTGTGTTCGGAGTGAAGTGGGATGGGGAGCGCGTCTCCGAGCCAGCGCGTGGAGAGCAGCAGCGTAGGCTTCAGCACGAACCGGACCAGCCCACTCGAGCATGAATTTGGTTTATCAGTAACGAGTATCCTCACTCCTGTTATTACTCTGCTGGCAAGATGGCAGCTACTGTGGGTGTGCCTGCCCCTGCCAGAACCACTCTCATTTGCCTGTGTAGGCACACCTGACATCAGCAGTCTCCAGCCTTCGCTGGCCCAAGGGCACAAGCAGTAACATACTGCAGGCAACGCTGTGCTTTGCTGCCTTTGTGAGAAGCAGGAACGATGCAAACAGAGGATAAAGCATTGCTCGTGTCAAACACCTTGAAGAACTGATTTTTTGTGGGGCCTACACAAAGAGCTTTTTGGTTGGGATGACGATATACAATCTTTCAGGTGTTCTCTAACTTAAGCTTCTAAGCAGCCACTGCATCTCGCAGGAGTGAGCCCTCTTCCCAGCTCATCTCCTCCATGGGGTCCACCAGCTGGCCCACTAGCATACAACATGCAGCTTTAGCTTCTGCTCTCCTGCCAGCCCTGTGGCTGTAAGTACCAGGCGCCCATGAGCTGAAGGCTGAGGCCACCACCTAAATGATTTCTGGTTCTGTGTGCCCAGCTCTTTAAGGCCTCAAAAGGAGCCCCACATAAGGCCGCTTTTTCCCAGGGAGTCTCTTTGCTTAGAGAGGCCAAACTTCACTACTTTTGCTTTTCTTTCCCTCCCCTCTCTTTCTGATGTAAATAGAGTCTCCAAATACCCATCACAACTCTACCCTCACCTTTCCAAAGAAAGTGCTTTTCTCAACTGATTTTTCCTTCCCGTTGTTCTGAAGTAGCATCATAGGAGTCAAGTTGAAAGCAAAACCAAGCAAAAATTCATTTAGCAAAACATTCGGATGCCATTACAACAGTGATATTAAATATAAACCAAACTGACAGTCAAAATTCCCCTGCAGTCTTCCCAACCCCGACTTTGAAGACCATGCTGGGGAAGATTAACAAACAGAAAGAGAAGTGAAGATGACTTGAAATAAAAGAGAAGCCAGCCAAACTAATTCCTTTGATCCAGCTGAGAAAAAATACAGGAGGGAAAGAAATAGCATAACGAGTAGTCCTTTTTTTTTTTTTTTTTAAATGCTATCAGTTTTAGTAGTCCAAACTGCTGTTAGTACGAGTGATCACTATGTCTCAAGATCATTGTCTGTGAAATGAAGATGTTAACATATAGTTGTAGCTACATGAAATTTTGTTAACAGGTCTTTGTTAAATGCCCTTAGATACTATAGGTGGAATACTATACAGGGATCTGCTTAACTGTGTGTTACAGACTCCGTACTGCTAATAACCGCAGGCTTTGTTGCCTGTGTTGATAGCTTGCATGGTTAGGATAAGCAAAAAATTCCTACAGTGTTATTAATGTGAGGAGGCCTGTGTGTGAATGAGCACGTATCTGTGTGTGTACATGTGTAGCCTATATAGATTACCCTTTTTTAACCTTTCTGCTTAGGATATTGCATGGAAAACTCAAAGCTGCTGAGCGAGGAGCTATTTAGCAGCTCAGGCCAACTGTTTGGCCCTTCACCTGAAGCAGCATGGGAGAGGGCAGGGTTTGGGGAGGAATGTTTTATTGCTGGCTGTACCCAGAAGGCTGCTGGGCAGCTCAGGTCGATGGCTGTCAGCCCGTTACATCTATTCCTGACATCTCCATGTCGGTGATCAATGCCTGGTGAGAAATGGTCCCCAGGAAAAAAAAAAAAAAGTCTATGAGCAGTTGCTAGGAGGTCACTTGAAGTCACCGGTCACTCGCTGATTTAGTGGCTCGTTGCTGTACTATTTCAAATCATTTATGTATCCTGCCCTGGGGGACTCAGGGGGGTCTCCCTAAGTCTTCTGCCCTGATTGCAAAGGAGGAATAAGAGGCAGGACATCATGTTTTTGGTATACCCTGTATAATTCCCAAACCTGGAATGGGTGTCTTTCATGCCAGCCTCCACCACTGACCTCCTCTGCCCTGAATTTCCTCCCACCTGCGGGCCGGGGGACACAGAGGAAGGCAGAACTTCTCTGCAGCCCGAAGATTCGGTCAGAGTCATGAAGTATTTTAAGCACTCTCCATCCTTTTCCTGCTGCTGGCTGCTGCAGCTGCTGTGCCCCATGCTGTTTCTTTGTACCAGAGAGAGAAGGACAGAGACATATTTTCTTTTCAGTACTTACTGCCACTCAGTGTTCTTCACCATCTCCTGTCTGCAGGCAGAGCAGTTGCTCCTATTCCTCTCTTGTCCTTTCCCAGACAGATGCCTTACATGGTTTAGCACCAATTTCCTAAAAATAATAATGAACTTTTCTGAACAAGGAACCACACACTTATTTTTATTCTCCAACTTACTCTGCCTGCCCATTTTGGGTGAATCCAGTGTCTAAGTGCCTTTACTTAAAGGCTACAAACAGCCTGAGGCAGTGATTGATTTGTCCCACATCTATTTGTTGTACCCGGCACCCTGGGCTCAGGATTGCACTACCACAGCTGAAAAAAATACCTGATCTGACAGAACCCTTGACATAGAGGGAGAGAAATACTTGTATGACAGCACAGGGACTAGTTGTGGTGCTCACTTACCCCTTGTGCCCTAACTTTAACAAAAAACACATCTAAGGGTTTTTTTTGTTTTGTTTTTTACTAAGCTGGCAGCTGGCTTTGCTTAGCTCTCTGAAGTTATGGCCATGAAACATCAGATCAGTGCCAAGCCAAACTCTGTCGCTGCAGTTGTACCCATCATGCCACAGCCTCCCTCTATTCCCATGCAGATATACTCCAGGAGACGCTACCAGCAAAGCACTTACAGCACAAGAACAGCTAAAATTGCAGCGCTCAGCTTTGCGGCACTATAACAAATCTTTCCCCCTCCCAGAGTTTCCCTCCAAATCCACAGCTAATAGCACCTCACAGGGAGACTGGACTCTGCAGAGGAGCACTGTCAGCACGCCCAGCCTCCTGGCACTGACATCCATCCCGGCACCGACATCCCAAGGCTCCCTGCTCCAGGGCCAGGCTGCCCAGGGCACCGCTGCCAAGAGAGGCAGCCACAGGGAATGAATACTGCCTCTCACCTATTTATTCTGGAGCCATGTGGGGGTTAATGCTCCTCTTCCTCAGTTGCAGAGTGACCCAGGTGGGGCTAATGAGTGCCTGCCTTGCTTAGCTAATTAGAGGCGCTGAGAGCAGCAGACTGCAGTTCTAAGGGTGGGGCACTTGCAGAGGGAATATAGTGTGTGGGGGGTTTATTTCCAGCTTTTTTTTCTAATTTATTTTTGGTCAAATAAAAACCTCTGGCAGGAGTAGCACAGCACAGATGGGAAAGAGCAATGAGATGAGGCTCCATAGCACCCTTCTCACCCTCCCTCTTCTAATCCGCATCTTTCTGGGGTTTGAGGAGGCAGGAGGAAAAGACTAGGAAGGCTGGGCCATTTGTTGCCCTTCAAAGACAGATTTTCAGTTTCTGATCCAAATTAGCACAGCCCTTCACAGTCCAGCCTCAGTCTCCCCACTTCCACGACTCACCCCTCTTACAACCCATCACCTCTGCAGGGTCTAGCAGAGTGTGCCCCGGTGGCACCCGCAGCCTGGCCGGTGGCAGCCCTTGCTGTAGCCTGTCTCTGCTCAGAGGCACGTATGAAGCTCACACTTTGAGGGGGACACTTATGGACCCCAAAGTGCCCTTCAGGCCAGTCAGAGAGGGCTTCACCCGCCCCCCCTGCCTGCAAAGCAGCTTCCCTGCGAGTGGGGCTGCCCAAGGATGCTGAAGGAGACCCTTCCCTTCAGAAACAGTGGGAGAAACTGAGGAAGCCCTGATGTTGCTGCTGGGCCCAGCAGCCCTGCCTGGCCCCTCCTGTTTGCAGACCCCAGAGGTTTTGCCACTGGGATGCAAGACCCTGGACGGACAGACAGCGCGAACTGAAAGCCAGCACTGGCGCCTGCCACTCCCACCCACTGGGGTGCAGAGGGCAAGGGCTGGGGGCAGCGGGGTTGGGGCTGGCAGGAGGTCTGCGGCATGGGTGGTGCGCTCTTGAGCTGAAAGCCTTGTGTCTGGGAGGGTTTTGGGGTGCAGGACAATGCTTGCCCCGCATGGCTTGGCTTCACTTGGCACAGAGGTCATGGCTGGAGCTGCTAATGTGGCTCCGGGCCACCCCACGTGTGGCTGTGGGCTGGCCAGCATGTGACAGCTCGAAGGGATCTGGATTTTATTACAACATCACCTCTATCATAACACACCCAAAGAAGGCCCTTAGCTGCTGACCGGGCTGTCCCACACTCACAGTCCTCACCTCAAAATGTTGTGGTCTGAGCTCTCTTTTCCTTGCCTGCCCAGCCCTTTACATACAAATTGGAATCAAAAACGAGCCCCTGCTGAATGGTGCTTGTTTTCCTCTCCCTCTTGCAAGCTGCATTTCCCTTGCCTCTTTCTAGCTGTTATTTAGTTCCCTTCATGTTGTTTTCCCCTGGCTTTTCCTTTGTTTCTTTCCTAGGGAAGCAGCACATCATTATGGCTGGTCTTTCTCTAGAGCTCTCCTAGCCGAGGTCATTACTTAGCTTGCGAGATCCAACGAGGTTGCTGTTTGTATGGCTGTGAGACCTATGAAAAAGCAGCTAATCAATTCAGAAAATCATCTGGGTGGTAACCCCACTGTCAGCTTATTTTCTTCCCTTCCACTTAGACATCAAACTGGCTGAAGAGGGCTCTGGGGAATGAGGCAGGCACTGAGAGCTGCTCCTCTGCAGACACATCTGTGTCTTTCATCAGCAGGGCTCAGGGAATACCACTAACCTGAGAGGGGAAAATCTCTTTGGAGCTGAGAGGCTTGCGGTCTCCATCCTCTCGCTCTGAAGAGACCCTACCCAGTGGGGAAGCGATCGTTTGAAAAGTGGCTAGTGCACTAACATTGTTTGGCAGATACTGTCACGTTATAGACAGAGCTGGGGGAGGACAAGGACAAAACACACAGCAAAGAGGGTGGCGTTAAGATAGCCTCACGTCAGCGAGCAGACCCGGGCTGCCAACGCTCGCGAGGGATAAGTGGAGTGGCAATTGGCAAGAGCACATGCAAATGGTCTTCCATCAAATGAACTTACTAATTGTTGCACTTTGCTTTCACCCACTCTTCTTCTGGCGTGTGTCTTTGGGGACTACACCAGAACAGTGCACAGCCAGAGCCGTAAAGCCTTTACCACTGCCAGTTTTAGTAATGAGAAGTATAGATGCACAGCGCCTCGTACGCTGCGACTCGGTGGTGTCACAGCTCATTCAGAGAAGATAAGTCACATCTGAAAGGCATTCTTTGTCAGACCAGCTACCCCTTTGAAGGGTGGAGGTGGATGTGCATGCACGTGTCCTACAGATTTGTCCCGGATTTGGCCAGCAGTCTGGAAAATGTCAAGGTTAGGAAAGGCTGAGCTTCATTTGCTTTTCACAGATCCGGGTAATGAATTTTTCATTTTAAAGTATTGTTCTAGCTTGAAAAGCGAGTCTGTAGCACTGGCATCATGGGGTTCCACATCTGTCTCTCAGTTGCTCCGGACCACGATTCCCCAATTTACCAAACAGGGAATTTTTTGTGTTTTGCAACTCTGCAAACTAAACAGGAGGCCTGAGGGTTTAGCAGGGTTTTCCTCTTCATATGCCTTTATCAGAGTGGCAGATTTTGCTCACTAACCCTTTATATTAATCTCCTACACTAGCACTGCTTTGCAAGGAGACCAAGGTGCAGGAAGGGGAAAAGCATCAAGAACTTACTTTTGTCGCTAGACGGGGTACTTTTAATTCTGAATGCAAATGGAAAGCAGAACCACACAGTAAAAACAAAGGCATTTTCCTCCCCAGCCAGGGTTGAGTCAAAGTCTTTTTTTCCCCTCCTTTGTGGCTGCAGCTTGATAAAACTCCGTAAAAGAATGAGCAGCTTGAAAAAATTCACCGGAACTCATCCCCTTGCTTCATTGTGTGGAATCCAGAGATATTAAATTACATTAGAAACAGTGTCGGGACAATTAAAGGCAATATCTTTTCACACCATTCACATCTTACCTGTGGAATTTGCTTCAGCCGCGTGCGATGAATCCCAAGGGTCTTAGAAGAGCTCAGCAGGTCTCAAACATTTTTACAGATGATATCAAAAGTTGTAATTAAAGCAACAAAAGCTTCTAGTGGTGTAATCCCTGTTTACCAAAGCTGAATTCAACCTTTGCTTGTGGGGTTTGGGAAGGGTTTCATAAGTAGGGATGTTTTCCTGCTCCTACCTACTGTGTCCCTGCCTGTGATGCTGACCCCTGGCAAAAACAGAAAGCTAGAAGAGAGGAAGAGTTAGTCTGACCAAACACAAAGCAGTTCCTCTATTTCTACTTTAAATGTCAAGTATTGAATATGCTCACTGTAACCCTGAATAGCCGTGAGGGCGCTGCAAGGTTAGAGGGATGGCTTGAGGGTGATGCCAGCAGTGTCCTTACTCCAGCAGGGGCTTGTGCTGGGGGCTTGTGAAAAGGTGCAAAAAATCCTTTGCCTGAAACAAATGCCTTGGGGCAGTGAGTTCCATGGCTTAACTACCTGCTTGAGCGGGAAGCAAACAAGCAAACTTTCTTTTTATCAGATTTATTTCTCCCAGAATTTGGTTTCACTGGCTGTTCTGCAGCATTGGCATTTCCAAAGAGAAACTTCCTAAATGTTTTTCTCTCTAAAAGTGTTTTACCCATTTTAAACATCCCTGAAGGGTGCCCGCGTCGCACCAGCAGTGTGTGTGTACCAACTGCAGACGCTGAAGGGCTGCTGACAGCTGGAGGATGATTCCCCTGTGTCACTGGCTGTAACGGACACCAAGGACTAACCACCATCCAAAAAAGGGACAAGCCTGGTGCCTGCTTGATCATATGAGAACAACCAGAGTTAAACCAGCATAACCACACACTTAGCGATGTTCACACATACGATGGCCTGTGGCAAGCCAGTGGCTGCCGAAGTGCAGCAGACGAGTGATGGGGGAGAAGAGTGGCACTCCGGCCATGGCAGGACCTCAGGGGGAAGCCCCGAGGTTGCAGCCTAAGCAAACCCAACAGCAAACGTGAGCGCGTTCTTTGGGGCAGTTCTTAGCAGAAGCCACAGTAACTGCTCATCGTGAGCAGACTGTGACTAACCACAGAATCACAGAATCACAGAATGGTCAGGGTTGGAAGGGACCCCTGGAGATCATCTAGTCCAACCCCCCTGCCAGAGCAGGGTCACCCACAGCAGGTTGCACAGGACGGTGTCCAGGTGGGTTTTGAATGTCTCCAGTGTGGGAGACTCCATCACCTCTCTGGGCAGCCTGTTCCAGTGCTCTGCCACCCTCAAAGTAAAGAAGTCCCTCCTCATGTTTAGATGGAACTTCCTCTGCTCAAGTTTGTGCCTGTTACCTCTTGTCCTATCACTGGGCACCACTGAAAAAAGACTGTTCCCATCCACCTGGCACCCTCCCTTTAAGTATTCATAAGTATTGATAAAAACCGAGAGCATCCTCAACAGTGGATGGAAGACCGAGGCATCCTGTTTGTCCCTGTGCCTTTCTCCTGCCCGTTGCTGCCCGCCCTGCCTGGCTGCATGGGGAGGAGGCACGTGTGGGGCTGACGTGCCCACCCCTGCCTTGGACGGGCATATTTAGAGTTTTGTCCCAAGTTGCCCACTGTTTTTCTGGCCGCTGCATGCCACTTGATGGGACCCATGGCTGCCGTGGGGGCCGGAGCCCTGCGGGAGGAAGGTGCAGCCAAAGGGGCAGAGCGTGGGGTGGCCGCACATGGGATTTGGGGATTTGGGGGGGGTGGGATTGGAGGTGGGGAGCAGGTGGCACGACGCTGAGCTGCTCAGCTGTCGTGTGGCCGGAGAGAGACGGACGCAGCTGGGCGAGGAAAGGAAAGAGCTGAAGGTCTGGCACTCTTTCTGCTTTACAGGTCTGTCGCTGGCGCAGAAGAAGCGGGGAACGACCCAACTGGGACGGGGAAGCCCTGCCGCCGCTGTGCTGCTGGGGGGGCCCCGGTTGCTTTTCGGTCCCACGAGGGGGCTGCGCCGTGAAGCACCCGCACGGGGGCTGCGGCAGCCGCACCCCGAGGCCCACGCTGCTTTGTGCCGGGGGGAGTCCCCCCGGGGCAGCAGCCCCTGCTGCGAGCCAGCGGGGGCCTTGGCAGCGCTCTCCGGGGCATCCATTTATATCTGCTCATGCAAATAACCTGGAAGTGGCCCCCCCCCTCCCCACCCGGAGTGGGACAGCTGGTCCCCGGCAGCGTTTTTGGGAGCGTTCTTTATGTGGCCATGTAAAGTACCCTGGCAATCTCTTTCGGGGCTCGCCAGCAGGGGCCCTGGCAGAGGCCGGGAGGCGGCGTGGCGGTGGCTGAAGCCATGCCAGCCGAAGCTCTCCGACAGCAAAGCTTTCTCCTGCCCCGAACAAAGAGCCGACGTGGCTAGCGTTATCGACCTGTTTCGCGCCTTGCTGCTTTTAACGTGGCGGGAAAAGACCGGGAGGGGTTTTAATTTGTCCAAATGGTTTTAGACAAGGTTAATACAACTCATCGATAAATGCCACTTTTTATTAAGTTTTAATTACAGTGTCGTTTCAACAGGCTGGACATGCCCCGCCTCCTCAGCGTAACCGTTTTTTGTTTAAGGTGCGCTTCCTCAAGCTTCAGTGATTAATCCCCACTGTGGACCCAGGAGCTGACAGGCTGCTGGAGAGCCCGACGGTCTCAGCGAATTCCCCTTGGCCCCAGTCCCCGTGATGGCAATTACAGCTTTACGTCAGCGCTGAGATGCGCCATGCACGCTGGGCTGGGACTGTGGCGGGAAGAGGTGGGCTGGTGGTGTCAGGGACATTAAGATGTCCACAGCCTAAATGCAGTTGTTGGATCTTCTTTCTTCACGCTAATGGAGATGGTCCCTTCCAACAAGCTGCGGCCTGGCTGTGTCTCAGCGCCTGTGGCACAGCCCTCCCTGTGTTTTATTAAGCTTGATTTCTCATATTGCAGTAGGGCCTCACCGGGGCAGAAGCTAGATGCAGAGTTTAGACCAAAATCTTTGAACCGTGCTCTCCCTCCTACGTCCCTGCCTCGATACATCTTCACCTTGGTCCAGAAAGGGCGCTGGTGGCTGCTAGCCCCCTCTTCTCCTCAGGCAGTGGTGAGGATGGCACGAATGCTGAGCGTTTCTTCTTTCCTGCCGTCTCCCAGAGGTGGGTTTTGAACACCCGAGGGAACTGCAGGTAGGATCTGGTTCTGGTCCAACTCACAATGGGGTGAATAAACAGAAGCTGCCAGAATCACTGGAGTCAGTCAGCAGTTCAGCTTGGTTTATAGTTCTCCCTATCCAGAGTGAAATCATGAATACTGTTTTAGCAGAGAAAGGTGAGTGCGTGCACGTACTAGCACTGAGGCAGAGCTCCCTGCTACGCACTGCTCTGCTTTCTGTCTGCAGCACTGTCCCAAAACTGGTTATTTTTATGCGGTTGGCAATTTCTCTATTTGCTCCCCTTTTTTTTACAGCAACTTTCCACATCCTTTCCATGAAAGCATGATCTTTATAAGAGCAGAGAACTTCACTGCTGCAGAAGGCACAGGGGCCACAAACCACTGCTTGGTTGTAACGCCACAAACCATCCCTCGCTCCACCACCCTGTACCTTCCTGAAAAGCTGAGGAAGTGGCATTGGTGGTACCCAGCCTTTATCTCTGCAAAGGGCTCCTTAATCAGATGGGCAGGGAAACTAGAGCTCAAAGTTGTAGAGAACTCACAGTGATGGAAAAGAAATGGCAGCCAGCCTCAGATGGCATTTGCTGTCAGATCAAAAGCAAGAGGGTAAAAAAGTCAGAGGCAAGATGCAGTGAAACCAGAGTACACAGGTACTACTGCAGGGTTTGCTTTGGGTTGTATTACGGCAGGGCTTGGTGATGTTCAAGGAAGCAGAATTGAGGATTAAACTGCTGTACCAACACTGGTTATAACACGGGCTTGTCCCAACCAGGCAGAGAGCTGCTCGGGGTACGGGTGAGGGATGTCTGGTAAGGGTCTTTTCCTTTAAAATGCCCACTGCTGTTACCATGGGTGTTTGTGGAGGTGTGGTGCTTGAGCCTGGAGACTGGCAGCAGATTACATTAATCCCTGGCATCTATACCTGCCACAAGGCTTCCACAGCATGGTAGCCAGTATCAGGGCCCTGAGCGCACCCCCTTGTGGGTTTGGCTCCCTGGGCTCAGGGCTGACTTAGATAGTCGTGCAGGCATCCATGCAGAGTTTCTCTTCAAGAAAGCTCTGCTAAAAAGCCTCAGTGGGGGCCTGGCCTGCTTTTCACTTGTAAGCTGAGGCTCTTTCACTTGGTGTCTGCCCAGGCTCCCTTGCAGCTGTGTTTCAGCCATGCCTGTGCCATGTACCCTGTTTATGTGGACCTTGGCCTGTGGACTTCAATCCCTGATTTGACCTCGGATCTGTATCATCATCATGGACTTGCCCAGCAATCGCTGGACTCGTGGCCGAACCTGGTTACAATCACCAGACCTGCTCTGCTCTTCTTGCTCAGGTATTGTGGGACTGTGCCTTTGCCAATGTGGCCACTGTCCCATGCCTGCCTTGCTGTCACCCCCAACTCCAGCCTCACCTTCCCCCATGGAGTAGCTGGCCCTTGCTGCTTCCTCTCAGCTGACACGCTGATCGATGCCTGCATCCATGATGTTGCTTGTGATCTTGCCTTGGTTGTCACCAATGGTGTGAAACCACAGTGGGAAACAGAGTTGTCCGTCTGCAGAGGACGTATCGATCAGGCAGAACATAAAGGAAGCAGCTCTCGCATATTATAATGCAAAGCAGCGATGGGCAGCATTCCTGCACGTATGTGCCACATACCAAAATCTTAATGTGTGCTAGAGCCATGAGGGCTGTCTGTCAAACTGAAGAAAGCCATGGGAACAGGGAATTTTAGGCAGATGGTGATAATGGCTCCCCAGGGCTCCTAACGTGCCACTCTGGAGGGGGCTATGCTAAATCTGGAGTGGGATCCCAGGGTAAGCCAGAGGGGTTGGTCCCTGCAGCAATGCCTCCTCTCATAGCTGATGACCCGGGTTACACAGCGGACCTCGTAGCAGCACATTCCCCGTCCTGTCACGCAGTGCAGTACTCGCACGAGAGCCATTCTCAGAGCTGACAGTGAAGTTCAAGAGCTAAGGCTTATTCACCAACAATTGAAAGAAGGTGGACTTGAGCTATCTGTTCCCAGGCTGAGCTGAGAAGGGGTTGTGTCCCCATGACTACCAAAAGACATGGGCTGTTTGGCTTGAAGACCCTACAAGCCATATCCTTGAAGCCTCTGTCTGTGCCTCACTTTGTGAGGTCAGAGATCACATTGCAGCTTGTCGCTGAAGGACTTGCAAAATGGACACTGACTGCGTGCATCATGCCTTTCTTGTCACCCAGGTTGGGTTGGGTGCATCGAGGACTTCTCTGCTTGCCTAAACCATGACATGTGGTGACGCAGGTAGTGCTGTAGTGCTTTAGAGAAAGAGCAGCTCTTGGGGCGATGCAGCGGTTTAGGCAAAGGTAAGATTGCCCCTGTCACTACCTGCAGGACAGGGTTGGGAGGTGCCAGGGGACAAGAGGCAAAGTGTTATAGGCTGGGCTGAAAGGCCTCTGAAGAACAGGATGAACAAGTCTAGGCATGCCAGAAACACCCTGAGGTTTTTTTCTGTAATGATCCCAAGTGGCTGGGCTCTGCTGTTGAGTGTGTAGCCTGGGCAGGCGACTGTTGTTGTGACGAGCACCCTTCACCTCGCTTGAAGCTCTGTTGCTCAGGTGCTGCTAGAGTTGGTAGCAATATAAATCCCCACAGAGCGCAACCCTGCCTAAGAAGCCGGGTAACGCTCGGGGGGAATGATGTTTTGCTGGCAGCGCTGCTAGTGCTAACTGGCTTGAGGCCAGTGTCTGCATTTGTGGTGACGGTGTATGGAGGTACCTGTAAAGGGAACGAGGCAGAAGCCTTGTTTTGACATCTCAAGGCTTTAATAAATTTGGAAGTTTGCCTAGGCAGGATGAAGCTTGGCTACAAGACAGACACGCTTAGGGAGAACAGTCAGGTTTTAACTCAAATGATCCTCACCGCTGTTAATTTTGTAGTATGAACCCATTCTAAATGCCAACTTGCTTGCCTCACGTACAGGAGGAAAAGAAACCATACCCAGTGGGGTGACTTCAGAGCAACTGAAGGTTGGGTGTAGCTGCTGGTGTGCTCCCCAGCCTTTGCTATCCTCTCTCCCAAAGCATTTCTGGAGCCTTAGAGTGTATGATAGAGCCATAGCCTTGGGATGCAGTGCAGCATATGTGTCTTCTGGTGGGACTTCTATGAGAACCTGGGTGAGAGACAGAGAGAAACCATGGTGCTGTGCCACAGCAAGGCCTCGTACTTCTTGCTTATCGGGCGTGAAGCCTTTGTGATGGTGGAGCAACCTGGGTGATGCAGATGGAGAGAAAAGGAGAGCCAGTGAGAGGAGGAGATGGTTGACACTGTGGAGACACCTCTGTCCTGGCAGAGGTCTTGGGGATGCCCACAGCTGCAGAGTGACCAGGGGTGAACTCAGATCCTCTGTATCAAGCCGTGATGGGCAGATGTGGGGGGATTAGGACTCTAGGCAGAGATGTGGTTTGCTTTAGGTTCTGGTTGGGGAAGGCAGGTGGGTGCAGTAGGAGTCAGGGAGTGAGGAGGATGTTTAGATGGAATAGAGCTTTTAGGAACAGGAATTTTGCCCTGCTTGTTATACTAGGGCCAACCCCTTCAAAACCATGCTAATCCGTGGGACCCACCACAGCCTGGTAATGGATAGACACCCCAGGGTGGACAGGAAACCTGATGTGACTAATGCAAAAAGCAAGAAAACACTTCCCACTGTGGCACTGGTCTTCTTCCCTCCCTAAAGTCATTCCCTAGAGAGAGAAAGTCAGGTACTCTTGCTAATGCAGGGTGTTTTGGTTGCCTAGTTTGCTCTCATTTTTGCCCCTAGTAGGTAGGCAAGGGAGAAAATACAAATGATAAACTTAAGACTCTGTTAATATTCTCTGGGAGCCTTTGCACAGGAACCTCAGAGACAGCTTGAGACCTGCTCTGGATGGTGCCGAGTCTCTTCCCCGAATACCCAGGGCTCTCAGCTGCTGCCCTGGGAGCCCTTGGCAGCCTGCCTTTTGCTCCCAAAGCCATAGGGTGCTAATACACACCAGCTCGCTTTGTTTTCTCCTTCCCCTTCCCAGCCCTCCGCTGTGGGGTGATGACAGCGGAGAACAACCCTGGGGTGTCAGATGTTGAAGGAAACAGTGCAGTTTGACTTATTTATTTGCAAGCTCAGCCTCAGCAGCAGCACAGCAGCAGCCTGGCGCGTGTGCAGGCTGCTACCGGCGAGCGCTGCCGGCTCCGCTTGTTAGAGGGCAAGCACCGATGAAGCTGTTGGACTCCTGGAGCTGTGAGCAAGATGGATTTGAATTTTTTGCAGGTGCGCTGGGAATAGCCCAAAGCGCCTCGTCTCGGTCACTGGTCAGAGGAATTCATGGCTATTATATTTGGGAGCCAGGCAATGATTACAAATCAATGACTCCACTCCCGGAGTGATTCATCGTTAACCTGGGAGTTTAGCTCTTTCCCTGGCTCTCTCCATTTCCAGCTCCAGTTCTTGTAGCATCTCAAATGTCTTATTCATTTTAAATCATCAAATAGCCATGGATGTAGCTGAGGAGGAGCAGAAGGACAGAGGGATGGAGGCATGGTTGGGCAGCAAAGGGGAGGAAGGGTTTCTGAACAGGGATGGAGCACCTCGAGGGTGAGCGGAGCTTGGCTGCAGGCTGGGGAGCCACGCTGCCAGCATGACCCACGGCAAACTGGCGTCCTCTCTGCTGCAGGGCTGCCACTGACCTCCTTGCTTGGCTGGTAAACGGCCCATATTTTTGCCTGGCTGGGCACAAAGTGTGGGGGGGTGGGGGGAAATAGGAAAGAAAAAAAAAATACCAACCTGTGCCCAGCCAGACCAAAGCAGAGGTTATTTAGCAGGCCAGTAGGGAGGTTTTAATCATCTCAAACATCCTGGGCCAGTCTATTCTTAATAATAATTTATAGCACTTAGCACTTTTACATGTTCTAAGCATTTCGCAGGCATCAACTGGGGGCTGGGACTGCTTCGGAGCAGGGACGGGCACTGCAGTCTCTCCCAGGCCTAGCAGAGAGGTGGAGATTTAAGGAGAAGGCTTTCCACAGCCTGCCCTCATTCACCGCCGTGTCTACCCATGTACTTCCAGCCCCTGTCCCACCTCACAGTTTTCCTCTCAGAACTGGAGTACGTCCCTTACACAGACTTGCCTTAAAACTGCAGTCATCTAGCTGCTGGCCCGGGCTATTTCACCAGCAGATACAGTGAATAATCACCACTGTCAAGCAGGGCAGCTAGGTAGGGAACTGGTCCCATTTCACAAATGAGGCAGCTGGCACAGAAAGGATAGCTAACTGGTATTGCTGGGAACGCATTTCCTGGCTCCAACCTTCTCTTCCTGGCCTTACAGTGATATTTCCAGTGTACAGCGCAGACTTCAGAGAGGCTGGGAAGCTAAAAGACACCCTGACCCTCTGTACTATCAGAAATGCTCCTTGGTTTGGATTTGGCTTACGGGTTGCCCACACAGGAAACAGCTGGGTCTGCACCACCCCTGGTCCAGCCTCTGCTGGGTTTGTCATTGCTCTAGCTTTTGCTATCACCTCCATGCCCTGCAGGGCTTTAATCTGGGGCTGGGATGTGCGATGGCACACAGCAAGCCGATCCTCTGCGTAGAGGCTGCAGCAGAAAGATGGACTTTGGAGGGTGCTGTAAAGCACTGCTGAGCTGAAAGATGAAGCGAGAAACGCACGTCCGCAAGCCCGATGCTGCTGCTGCCTCTGCGGTCCTTCCCCCCTTCCTGCCCCCCGCGGCTGGGGATGGTGTCCATGCTCCCCTTCACACCGCTGCCACTGCAAGGCTCTGAACACTGGACACAGACACCCAGCAGTGGCAGGAGCAGGGAAGATGCAGGAGGGAGAGGTGGGGAAATGTGCTGGAGGAGATGGTAACCATCGCCTCCAAGAAGCTCAGAAGGTTTGAAAAAAGAACTGGTTCACATACGGAACTGAAACTGAACCAAGGGGAATTCACTGCAAGCACTAAGTGGTGGCCACCAGCTATTTAAAGCTTCACATGCATCTGACGTGCAGCTGGGCATAAAGAAAGGGTGTGCCTGCAGCTTGCACAGACATACCCATGACAGCTTTAAACCAGGGCTTTTGAACACTGCTGGGTACAGCTGCAGCAGCTGAGAGGTCAGCATGGGCTAGAAACCACCCAAGAAACCAGGGAATAGCTGGGGCATTTGATGAAGGAGCAGCACATGATTGGTGCCCCTATCAGCGCTAGCTAAACAGCAAGTGGGACTGGAGCCAGGGAGTTTAACGTTATTTCAGGAGCCAGTTAAGTCTGGAGAGGAACTGCAATCACAGTCTCGTGGACAGACTCACAGAGCTATTACACGGCCTCTAGACAGGCTACCCACTTCTCAGCAAGAATTCAAACTAGCTGAGAGAGCCATCTGCATGGAAATGACCCCTATAACATTCCTTGTTGGTCCTTTATACAGGGCAAGTCTTCCTTTACCATGCCTTGGTTCCCAGAGAGGTCTGAAGTCAGAGCTGTCAATGCCTGCAGGCACTAGAGGAACCCAGGTCCTCCACAAACGGGGCTCCTGGCTGGTGGCAACCCTTGCTTGGGTTGTCCTGTTCTCCCTCCTTCCACCCTCCATGTCCAGACGGATCCTGCCTAAAAGCATCTGCGGTCTTATTTCACCAGTGCTGGCCCCCCATGATTTTTGTTTTCAGAGCATGGACCACATTTTAATAGAGCGCAAAGCATCTCAAAGACCACCTTATTTCCTAGCGCAACCCTTGCAACATCTGTACAGCACTCTTCTGGCAATGGCTGCAAGTGCTTACATGGAAAAGTCCCATTAAAGAGGTGTTTTAATACTGGACTTTGGTTTTGTTTTTCAGACTTGATTTGACAGGATGAACCAGCACTGCAAATCTCGGAGGCCCTCTGGCAGCTATTTCCAAGACCCCTGCCTGGCTCTGAGCTGCTATTTGAGGTCCTTCGCACAGCATTTTAACCCATCTCAGTTCTCCTCCCTGGGAATCCATCTCTAGCACCCGATTTCTCACTGCAGAGATGGTTTTCTAACTGCCTAGCCTAAATTTGGTTTTATAGTCCTAATGCCAGGCTTTACTCCTCCAATGGAATTAGAACAATTCTCTTCCTTTGCTTATATCGTCCCCTGGAAGGTATTTGTAGGTGGAACGCTTGTCCCTACTGAACCATCCCTTTTCCACTCCACGCACTTCCCTCTGCGGTTCCTCCCGTCCTCAGGTTGCTTTCATCAAATAATAGTTGCTGCAGAGCATAGTTGGGTCATCTTTCCACTCCTCCGATGTCCCTTTGGGAACAGAATCATCTCAAAAGTCAAGAAAAACCTCGTCCTGCTGAGGAGCAGACGAGGGGCCACAGCAATCCTCTGGACACGCTGCTCTGGCTGGGGCTCAGAGAGCATTAGGGAACCCTGGCTCATCCCTGCATGGGTGCTGGGACTGATCTTGGTGACAGCAAAGGATGAAGGGACCAGGACAGGAGGAAAAGCTGGCAGGTGTCCAGCTGGGATATTCAGGGGTGCCTGTCCACCCCGCTTTCAATTTGTTGCAGTGGTGCCAGCTAATGAAATTTAACGTATTATTGGCCAGATTCTACTTTCTCTGCCTCAAAAACAATCTTTGTGACCGCTGTGGGTTGTTTTCAATAGCTCTTGGCTTACAAGATCCTTCTTTTTCTTATTAAAAAAATTAAAATCGTTAAAATTTTGATTAAATTTAACCAAATGGACTTTGTTCTCCACTGGAAGCTGTTTATGTAACATCTGCTTTAAATAACTTTAAAACTCAGTCCATTCAACTGTGCAAAATGAAATGGTGAAATGACAATATTTGTTGTGATTTTTTTTTTTTTCTCAAAAAGAATCAGACCATACCCACCTCCACCTGATTTAGTCTTCAGGAACAAGTTTAGCCCTGTGTGCCCAATGCAACCCTGGTGCAGCCGGTTGGATTGACATCTACCTGGTTTGCACAGCTGGCAAAGACTGGGTAAAATAATTTGAAACTGCTTTTACAAATCACTGTTTTCTTGGATAAAAACCTATCAGCAAGTAGGGTTTGCAGTATTGTTGGCATTAAATGCACATTGTTCTACATCAGATTAGATACCCAAGCTCACGTGTATGCATGAAACAGCCTGAGTGGGGCTTAAGAGCTTCCCTGTACCGGGAACGGGTGCCTAAGCGTTTCTTCCAGGGTATTTAAAAGCTGCATATGTGTACCAGGGTACGCAGGAGGGCTGCGTAGCCAAGCTCCTTATCGCCTCGCAGGCAGGCAATGATGGGTTAAAGAGTCTACCCTCTATCCCGTGTGGGAGCTGGAGGGGATCCTGCAGGTGACCCCACTACTTTGCCCCCCCCCGGTTCCCAGCTCAGCCTGCCCCAGTGCATGTGTCCAGCGTTCTCATAACCTCCCCTTGCCTCCTCCTCCTCTTTATATATTCATGAAGTGGTAGGGACGGGGATAAATAAAAGCTGAACAAGGCAGAGCGACAGCACAGGAAGAGGAACTGTGTGCGCCGGCGGGTGCCTCGCTCTGCACCGCTGGGACAGATCCTGACTCTTTATCTTTGCTGGGACAGCACCGGCTTGCGAGAGAGATAACTGTTCCCTGCTCTCCGGGGCGGCAGCTGGATTGAGCTCTGGATGCAAGGAGGAGGAAAGTTAACCGTAAGTGAGTCAGTCTCACCAGGGATAAGATAGCGCCTTCTAGGATGTTTCTTTTGCTAAGTTCAGAGCCAGGCCTGACACGGGGCTGTGTCTACACCACCCCCCCCCACCCCCCCCGTTCCCAGCAGATTGCTCCCCCAGCACATCTTCATCTCCTGGGACCCACTGACGGGGCAGAGGCTAAGGGGCTGGAGACACCACAGGGAGGGAGAGAGAGGCTGGAAGCAGAAAACACATGCGCAAGCAGGGACTTACTCTGTATTCCACAGAGGAACATTTCAAAACATTGAGCTTTTCTCCAGCCTGCTTTGGTCTGGAGGGATTGGCGTGGGGGGTCACTAAAGGCTGGTGCTGAAGGATTATATTGCAGCTGTGCTTTTTTGGGGAAGGGCAGAGTTCTCCGAGTTCACATGTGCCTGTCTGCTGAGATCTCTTACGACTCCCATGGTCTCCCTTCCATCCTCTGTCCTCTTTCTTTTGGGATTGCAAGGAAGGGACACGCCTCTGTCGCTGCAGGGGAAGCCAGGGGTTTTCTGCCCATAAATTAACCCCTCTGATAGCTGGAATATACTATAGGGGTGTGACAAGGTCTTAAATGTAGGGAATCGGGTTCCAATTAGCTCAAGCAAAAAACAAAAGCACCTCAAGTGCTATGACCCCCTGCTTCCCTCCCTGGGACACTGGCAGCACAGCCATCACCTTGTCACCAGCACCCCTCATTCTGAGGGGGCTCCACCCCAGCTGGCAAGCCAGAGTCCAGACCTCACCACTCCCCCATTCCAGGGCAAGACCTTTGCCAGACCGCAGGTCTGCGTGGTGTGCTGCCAGCCTGATCCAGGGAGCAACATCTCCTCTCCACCCTGCCCACAGTCTTTCTGAGTGCGGACAGCATCGTGGGGAGCACGTGAATGCATAGTTCTAAATACAGGGGACACGGGTACCAGATACTCTCCTAGTGCTGAACACCCAACTAACCTACTACTCCTGCAGGATGGGCCAGCAGTTTAACATCCCAATGGGACATTGCTAAGATGTCACCTCCTGACCTATGCTAGTTCTCCAACTTTCTTTTCTTCCCTCTCAGGTGCAGCAGTAAAATGAAGCCTCCATGTGGGCCAGGCATAAAGCTGGCATACCTTCTCCTGAATTTGGCTTCCCTCTGCCTTGCCACTCCACTCTGGAAGGACCGGGACTCCCTAATGCAGGAGGAGAAAGCCCATCAGACAGGCGGCAATTTGGTGCTGAGTAGACAGGAGCAGCAGCTCAGTACAAAGCTCGTAAACCTCAAGAAGAAGGAGGTTGCAACAGCCATGACTACAGGACAGTTTCCTCCAAGCATGCACTTCTTTCGGGCGAAAGGCCTCATTGATCAGAGCATGGTGTTCAGCATCTTAAAGCGCATGCCGAAAGGTAGGCTTGGCCTAAGGGTTGCTTGTCTTAGCCACCCTCCTCTTGCCTTTTGCTTTCTATGCCAGAGCTGGGACAAAGCAAGAGGAGATGTGGCAGACCTCTGGTTGCAGGCGAGCCTACAAGAGCTGTAAATCAAGCTCACTGGGTTCCAGGAAAAGCCCTGCCTCTGAGCATGGGGACAGGGCAGGGGGAGAGAGGAAGAGGGGGATGGATTAGATGAATGCACATTTCCAGCAATTGTAGCATTTGCTATAACTTACAATATGGATCCTTCAGCCTTTCAAGTGTGGAGAAAGGGCAGAGGAAGTGAAGACAACAAGACATAAGACACATATTTCTTCAGCATGTTCTTGCCAGGGCCTTTCCTTTTTCCACACATACCACAGACGTGCTACCACCCTTGCCTTAGCCCATTACTTAGTCAGAAGTGCTGCATCCCCCAATAAGATTTTGGGCAGGTGGTTCTGTATCAGGCCTGGAATTTTCCTGCAAAGTGTGGGGACACTAGAGAAGGAAGGTGCTACCTCCAACACCACACATTTTTTAATTGTTGAATGGAAGTCAAAGCCTTCATTGAATGTGAACTGCAGAATATGATATAGAAACTACTGCATTCTCTCACTTAGTCTTTCTTAATCATGTTCTGTTCTGTGCATTCATAGGAGATTTCTGCCTATAAGGGCAGGCATTTCTCCTCTTGTCATTAGCTTAGAGGTGTTGTTTCTCCTCTGTTACGCAGCAAACTATGTGATGACGGGCTGCCATGCCTTATGCCAAAATGAGCTTCTGTACTCTGCAGCACATACATATTTTTTAAGGCCTTTGGAGCATTCTAGGTTAGATAATGGCATGAGATCGTCCGATCTGATCACCACATCACCCTGGGCATCCTCTGACAAGGAGCATTTGAAGGATCAGTACTCCAGGTTGTGATGGAAATGAGTAGAGGATATTTTTAGCCATCTAGGCTATGTAGCAGGAAGCCTGGTATCTCCATGTCTGTGATCTGCTGACAGGCCAGCAGAGAAGCAGGAGGTTGAGATGATCACAGGAGGAAGGCCTTGACTCCCAACCGATAGTTTCTCCCTCTGCATCTCTGGTTCAGTAAGGAAGCATTTGAACAAGGTGCCACCTTTAGTTAAAGATATGAGACGACTGCAGCAGGCATTGCCAACATCCCTGTGACTGAGCACTGTGTTCACCATTCTAGGTGGTCTCCCTCTAGATGCAGAATGCCATGGCCTTGCCTGCATGGCTGCCTAGAAACAAGTTGGTGGCCTGCTTTGGAAGATTTGGCAGTCAGCTTCTCCACAAGAGCATTTTTCACTCGCAAGGCTGTGACACTGCCACGCAGATAAGAGCTGTCTTCCTCACTTCCCAGCTTCTCCCTCCCAGCCTCTGATGTGGGATGAGGATCCATCACTTGCAGCATCCTAATCTGTTATCATAAATGATTAGGATGTCAGAGTTGCTATTACCCTTTCATTGCTGGATTGAATACTAAGGAATTTAGAAGTANCAATGGGGTATCTTTGATACCAAGGAGGAATCAAAACAAAAAATGTACTTTTCAATCCAGGAGATGCTAAAAGGGGTTCTTGGAATCTTTGCAAGAGCTGTAAGCTTTTAGGGCCAAGATCACATCCTTGTAACTGCTTGAGTAGGACCTAGTCTTAGAGCGCTCAGTCTTGGTCAGAGCCTCTGGGGAATTACTGTTGTTTCAAGCACTATTGTGATTTCTATTGCTGCTTACATAGGAAAGAGGGTGGCATTGCCAGTGAGAGGAGGGTCAGATCTAGACAGCTGTGGCATGCCCATTCTGTCATGTTAGCTCTGGGGAGAGCAGTAACCACAGTTGCTCAGTATCTTAACAGTCAAACCCACTGTAATGAGAGATTATAGACATTATAGTCTATATTAGATTAGTCCACTATAGAGTATAGTCTTGAGGTTTGTCTAATGTCACATGCTTACTAGTCTTCTGTTTTGTTCCTCTTACTCATACTCTCCCTTTATCCCTAAGGGCATCAAAGCTATTTTGACTGTGAGGTCTCCCATAGGCTAATAAAATACATATCTATAAGACTTTAGCTCTCACAGTACCTTCCCTTAACAAAGGTGAAGTTTACTTCAAGCACCAATAACATAAGAAGTCTCTGCGAAAGGAGAGATTTTAGCAAAACAAAAGGATGGGCTGAGGAAGATGAGCATGCAGAGGATGCTTCCTATGCCAGGAAGACTGGCAGTTCCCAACATACTGCACAGTAACAGAGCATCCCAAAGGCCCTTTGTGCTGGCCAGCAGCGGATGCATAAAGTAAGTAAGCATGCTTTTGGTAAGGGATAGAAGTAGCTGGTTCTTCTGCATCCGAGTGCAATTCCCTGGTGCGTCATGGTTTAGGATTTTGGTGTGCCCCAGAGTTTCAAAGAGATGAAAGAGGAGACACAGACTAGATGCAAAAATTGAGGTTGGGATTCAAACAGCTTAGATACAGAGGCTTGCTTCAGGTCTGCCAGTCAGCTACTATGCCTTGTAAACTGCTGCCTACTGTGCGAGTTCCTCTTTAAATCAGTGGGGCCTGAGCCAGCTCACAGCAAACTCTGTCTGAAAGACCTTTAATAACTCAGAGCATTTTCCATCCCAGTGGAGAAGTAGAGCTCCCTATTGATTTTCCCCCTCCTTCCCTCCACTCCCAGGGAGCGGTCACGCTCTGCCTGCCCCGCATTTGATGTGGAGGGGGCCACATCCCCCAGCATGGGGGAGGCAGAGCAGCCTCTCCATCTGTCTGCTGGGAGAGGTCACTCACAGCCATCTAGAAGCATTTCCAGATGCCCCTGAATGGGCAAACTCAAACTATTATCACATTAAAACTCCATTCCTTCTTTTCAGCTGCCTTGTCTCATTAGGATACACTCTTCTTCTCACCAGGTGCTGTCTTACATCTGCATGACTATGCCATCCTGAGCGTGGACTGGCTGGTGTACAATGCCACCTACCTCCCCGACTGCTACATCTGCTTCACCAGCACAGGAACCGTTCGGTTTCGCTTTTCCAAGCCTCACCCTCCTCACCCAGTGCCAGCCCAGTGCTCCCAGTGGGTTTTGCTGGAGACTTACCGGAAACAGCTGTGCAACGTGACCGAGTTCAATAGCAGGTGAGCGAAGAGGAGTTGCTTCATCATAGCACTGTGTAGCCAACAGGATCATTCTGGTCCAACTTCCCCATTTGCTTGCTGCTCTGAAAGCAGGGAACTCTGTTTAGGGCTGCAGACATAGGACAAGCAAATAGCAGTATAAGAACTTGAAGGTTGCAGCATTAAGTACACCAGAGTTAGAGACCATCAAAATAGAAGTTTTCTGTGCACCCTCACAGTAGTGAGGCAGAGACATGTTGAAGACAGTGGTTTAGGTAGATTTATGTGACCTGCCCCCACTTCTCCTCAGCACCCAGGCTGGATATGCTCCCAGCACGGGACAGAGCTAAATAGTGAAAGGCCTTGCCTCATCCATTGAGGCACCCAGGAACAGGATGAGGAAGTCAGGTAGCTGAGGAACAGGCTCTCCCAAACAACAGAGAGGTCACTTGTAAAGTCACCATCTTGATTCAGAGTGAGAAGTTGAGCAAACTACTTATGTTAGCTACTGCACTAGCAAAAAAGCCCCAAAGCAACCAAAAGAAAACCCAACTTACCATCCTTGTTTTCTGAGGGCTTTCTTTGAAACCCCACTTGTGCCCACCATGCTGAGGCATTCATTCCCAACAGGACCCTCAGGCACCAGGAACTGTGGCTTGCCCTCCTGCACTCAGACAATGGGTTAGGTCTCAGCCTGGCTGAACCAACAAACCCAAGACACAGGTCCTCTGCCTGGTAGCACTCCCCACCTCAACACCCTCTGTGCTAACAAAGCTTCTCCCCTTACAGGCAAAACCTCCTACAGCTGTCCAGGATCTCACACCTCAGATAGCTCCCTGAGGCATCACTCACCCTCTTGCAGAAGCTCCCATCCCCACAGGCAGCTCTACCTTAACTGCTGGCAGCCTTTTATCAGGACCAGGTGTTAGTTGGCTGCTCAGGAGCCACCTACCATTTAATCACCTCCAGCTGGGTGGGAATAGACTGGCTCCCCCTCCGGCCAGTGGTCGCAGGAAGAAGGAGCCTTATCTCCCCATCCAGGGGCCATTGATCCCAGGGCAAAGCACCGCCAAAAAGGCCAGGAGAAAGCATGCAGTTCTGCATGGTGTGCAGGGGGCTGGAGAGAACATGCTAAATAATGAATGAAGTCAGACACTGAGTGATGAGGACAAAGGAAAATATCGAGTAGCAATCCGTTCAGAGGGCACTGCCATCCACGGTGCTCCACGGGGCTGGGGTCCCATGGAAAAAAATAGTATGGGGTGTCATGTAATTAAAGATAATATAGCCATGCTGACACACTAGGAGAAGGCTGCATTAAAGTGATGCAGGTGACCCTAATTATGGCATTTCCTAAGTGAAACTTTATGTTTTTTACTGTAGTGGTCTTCAGTGAGAGTATGTGCTCTTAAATAGAGACCTATTAACGCTTAGGGAGCTGGTATCCCCTCCACATGGAAGCTGCCTGGGCTCTGTGCTCTACAGATCTGGGAAGGAGGTCAGGTTGGGAAGCTGAGGAGCTGCCAGACCGTGGGCATGGCATTGCCTTCCCTCCCCAACCACAGCAAGGGCAGGGCAGAGGGAGCTGACTCTCCAGGGCACCCACCGCCCCTCTCCTGCAGAGGTCTGAGCACTTCCAGAAGTGAAGGAGAAGGTAGTGCCAGACCCAGGGCTCTTGACCTTTTATACCCTAAGGCTCAACTGCCCTGACATGTGGTGGAAGAAATAAGATCCAGTGAGAAGTCACTTATCTATGTCTTCCAAAGAGAAAACGGGTTCCCCATTAGCTCCCTTCCATTTCTGCTGGGAGTGATCATGAGGAAAGACCATGGCATCAGCTTTCTTCAACCCCACCCACAAATAACGTGCAAGAGATTGGATGTTGAAACAGCTTCACTTCCTTAAAGTCGAATAATTGCACTGGGTATTTCAGAAGAATCTCAGGAGCAACCATTTGTTGCATTTGTTTTCGGTTGTATTTCCATAATGTGATGACCCTTTCTGGCTGAGGCTAGAGGCCATGGCATCCTGTACACCTGGGAGGGTGGAGCTGTGCATTGTTTGGTTCCCTATGGTCCTGTTTGGGAACATGACTTCTTTTCAGAAGCAGTGTTACCACATTCATCTTCATTTGTATTAGTTGTCCAACAACGTCTAGTAGCCACAAGTCAGAGCAGGACTTCAGAGTGGCAGGCACTGCACAGGGACATAAGACAAACCCTGCTACAAGGGTTTCCCCAGGGCCAGAGGGGAAACCGAGGCAGAGACCAAGGACGTGATTTTCCTCAGCAAATGCATGCCAGATCCAAGTACAAACTTGGATCTCTCACATCCTGGGTGCTCTCCTCATTTGAGTGTGTTGTCCTTCATTTCTTGCCCTTCTGTGCTCATCACCACAAAATCGCAGAGGAGTCCTTGCACATAATGTGCGAACACATGAACAACAGCCACATTGAGGCGCTTCCCCTCCTATTTTCATCTAATCCCCGGGTACTAGTCTAGGGGTTAGGAATGTTTTTTGGCTGCCTGGAAATAGGTCTCTAGCCAGGAATAGGCCCCAATCTGTTCTGCTTCTCAGTTTCTGGAAACTCTCCCAGTCTCTTGAACATGTGCATCCCAGGCTACCTCTTGCCTGCGCTCCTCTTTGCCCTTGAGCACTGACAAGCTGAGAGAAAGCAGATGTCAGAGGAAGGAACGGATGGATAGTTGGGTGGTTTCAAGGAAGTATCAAGGGAATATGGCAGCAGGGAAGGGCTCTCATGCAAGACAGGGTGGATCAGCAAATGTGAAGGGAACAATGGAAATATTTCCAAGAGGCTGTACCTCTTTCACCTTACTGCATTTCTGACCAGGAAGGGGTGAGGGAGAGAGGTATCTGCATTACATTTTTACTGTTTGCATTTTTAGGTATATATGCATACATATACATATGTGTGTGTGTGTTTTGGAAGGAAGTCTTTTTGTTTGTTTCCCTCAAAAGAAGGTTTAATCATTCCTATTCAAAACACACGTCTTATGGGCCAAGACCCTGGAGTATTCTGTTACTGGTAAGCTTCCAAAAGGGTGCTATTACGAGCGTCGGGAGACCGCAGGCCAGGAGACAGAGGGAGGAAGGGAATTTTGCTTTGAGACTTAAAAGAAAAAATAATCCTCACTTATTTACTTCACAATCAATTATGATATAGGAGAATGCCTTTTTTTTTTTCCTCAAGATGCAACATAACGGCCACTGTTTTTTAAAGCAAGAGCATGCCCCTAGATATTTAGGGAAACAGCATTGACATTCCAGATATTTGTAAAATACCACCGCACCACCCCACGGCCCCCCCCGGCCAGCAGCCCGAGGATTAAGGCCATGCCCAGCAGTGCAGCTCCGGCGGCCCAGCGGAGCTCTCTATCACCAGGATGAAGTCATCTGTGAGGGAGCTGACACCATGGCCAAAGCTGCGGGGACAACTCCCCTGGGCACTAACGGCTGCCCGGACCTCCATCACCTTCCCCTCTGTGTCCTCCGACTGCCTTATCTCACAGAAAAATAGGGCAATGTGTGCATTACAAGGGGGGGAAAAAAAAAAAAGAATAAAAATCCACTACAGAAACAAAGCACTCCACTCCCTCTACAAGTCTCCCCTTGGGGAGAAGAGGAGGGGATGAGAGAGAGAGAGAGAAAGCGAATGAACCACATGTGACAGATGTTAGTCACACTATTTAATGCACCACTGGAAGACATTCAGATACTACGGTGAGGAGAGGGGTATAATTACCCATTGAGGACAGAAAAAGAAGCAGGAAAAAGAATCCCTTTAAAAACAAGACAACAAAACCGCTTCTGCATTATATAGTGCAAGAAAGCAAAACAGGGGGGAAAAAACCAGGAAAAAGAGAAAACAAAACCACAGCTGAAAATAAATAATCCTTAGCTGGTCATTTTAGTTGTGCCCCTTTGGGCATATGCATTGCAATAGCATTGTTCAGTGCATATATGACATGACACGAAAGGCTATTTGTAGTCTGCACCTGATCACTGGCGAGGGCCCATTCCAGAAAAGGAGCAAAAAAATGTGTTTATGAAGCTTTGCTTCATCTGCATGAGCTACTGATGGCAAAAGCCCCCGAACCCTTAGGAGATTATCCAGTTATCAAGGATGGATCACTATTATGCAATAAATCTTCAACAGTTATAGGGATCAATAATCAGTCTCAAAGGGAAGGGGATTATAAAAAAAGCATGATTTGATTTATGTGCTTTTAGGAGCAGGGCGGTGTGGGGATTTATTGCTGTTTCTAGCCCAAGAGCACAGGCTAAGTAAACAACCACAAGTTTGTACAGCTAGATTTAAAGGCAGGGAGGGGAGCCCTGTGCACGCTCGCTGCCGGAGGAGCCGAGTTCTCACAGGACAAGGGGAGAAAGCGGTGGGAGCCCGATTAACCGCCCGTCCTTATCTGAGACGGAGCTGCGTGGGGCGGCGAGAACGGGCTTGCACGGCCTTTTGATCCACGGGGAGGTTTCTTCCCCTCGGTGCTCGCAGGGCTGGTGGGAACTCGGCTCTCGGCTCCGCGCAGGTGCTCTCCGCCGGCATCCGGGGCTGGTAGGGGGCTGCCCTTCGGCCAGGGCTGAGGCCAGGCGGGGAGCGGACAGGTCTGCTTTCCCCAGCTCTTCCCACACAAAACCTCCTCTCCCCTCCCCGCCAAGCTGCAGCACACCCTCTCCGCTCCGGCAGCTGGATCAGCGCCTTCACGATGCCCCTGGCTCCCGCATTCCTGGTTTCTAGGGTGATGCTATGGTGTCTCCCGCTGCTGCTGTGCTCCCCACCGCCTGCCCGAAATGCCGCCCTGCCCCGGCCATGGTCCAGCTGGGTCAGTTCGGTTGCATGGATTACTGAAGAGGAGCTGGGGTTGCCCAGTGTCCTGTGATAATGGCACCAAAGCCCCTATTGTAATGCGCGGGAGGGCAGAGCCAAAGTTGCTGTGGAAACCTTAACTCTGAATTTTCCTGACTGTTGAGCATTTCAAATCTCATCCTTAACGTGGTACAAGCGTCTCTTTTATGTACAGTTCTGCTTTCTAAAATTGTTCCCGGCAAAGAAATTAAAAGAGTGAAGAAGAAATGAAACTGCAGCCACTTAGAAAGCAAAACAGCAGGCAGATGCTGGGGGAACGGGCTTTGTTTTATGGGCAGGATGGAGGGTCTCAAAAGGGATGTCCCAGCCTGGGATGTCTTACTTTATGAGTTTGGACCAGATCACATTTTACGTCTGTAAGAGGGAGCCTCCTGGAAGAAGAAAACAAGAGCACAAATCAAACCCACATCTCCCATATAACAGAGCAGAGCACTGCACGAGGATGGGGGCCAAGACATCAAACATGAAACATTATTAAAGATCAGTAGCTGTTATGGAGGGGAAACAAAAGACTCAGCTGAAAGATGGAGCACGGTGGAAGGTATTTTTATTTGAACCTGCTTAGCCCCTGACACTAGATAAACATCAGGCCTGGCTGGACTGGTAAGCCCACCCGCCTGCAAGCAACCGGCTCCGTAGCATGCTGCGATGGCTTCAGTTTGCCCACCCAGGAATGAAGTTAATGACCCCCCTGTATTGCCATTTAGACTTTGCCCACTGGCCTGAGAAATTTGCTATGAACTCTTCTTCAGGTGGCCACCGGCGGAGGGAGGAGAGCTATTGCCAGAGGCAAGGCTTCATGCGGGATGAAGGCTATCAGCTTGTCAGATGACAGCGTTGCGGCGCAGACGTTCACCCTGTCCTAAATGCAAGCTGTTACCCGCAACTAGATAATCTTGCAATTACTGGCTCCCTTAAACTCTGCTTGATAAAACTACCCGCGCCTCTCTGGATTTCTGAAAGAGGCTTATACGCCAGCTGAGTCTACAGAGAAATTAAATACGTTTCTGTCCCACTAAGGAAAAGCCAGGACCCGCGATTCTTATCAGTTGTTTCCCAGCAGACAAATCTGAAGAAGTTATCATCAAGGCAGGCAGGATATCAGGTTTGTTCCACTGGGGGGGGGGAAGGATTTCTGATTCACAATCATTTTCCCCTTGCTTATATTAGATGACGTATTTTGGCAATACAAAGGTACCAGAGCGTTACAAAGGTTACAGGCTTAGTAAGCAGGTTGATGGTGGCCCGGTACATGGCATCTCCTGGAGACTCAGTCTGCCTTTAGGTGGTGAACAGAGGGCCAGGTGTCATATAACTTTTTACATGCATTGAAGATGTTTGGGAGAATACATTGTCTGCAGGAGTAACCTAGTAGCCTACTTCTGCATTAAGGATAGGTGGCAGCATACAATTCTTATGATATAAAACCATCATACTTGCTTTTGTAACTCCTCAAGATATTGCCCTCAAAAAAGGAAGGGGCAGGTTTTGAACACCTAGTCTTACCCTGCTTGTGGCTCAGCACATAGCGTATGGCTTTTTAACTGTCAGCTATTACTTGTACCAGCCATTAGGGGAGTAAATATAGGCGGCAGAAAAATGACCTGAATGCTTCCTAGTTGTACCGGTCATTGTTACACCTATTGTACTGCAGGCGAACAGGATCCAAGTTAGATCCTGGGACCCTATTATGGCAGAAACAGCTTTGCACCTTTTCTTGGTCCTGCCCAAAGAACACCTATCTCCTTCATCACAGCCACTGCCCTACTGCACCCCAGGGCATTCCGGTCGGAGGGTGTCATGTCCGCAAAGCTTGGTCTCTGACAGTAAAACTCACACCTATCTTGGAGGAAACTTATTTCTTCCTGTACTGAACACCCAGCTGCCAGCCGATGGCTTTTTGCATGCTGAAAGCCAGTTGTCTTGTTTGTTCTTCTCATTCTTCCTCTTCTCTTTATCCTTTTCTCCAGCTTGCTGAGAAACTTGACGCTGGTGACGGATGCCCCTGAGCTGGCCTACCCTTCTCAGGCTTTCATTTGGAAAAGATTTGAAGAAGTCTTTCTCATTGCCTCTGGACTTATCTGCTATGCACCTGTGTTCAAGGCCTATTTCTACCAGGGGCTGCTGGAGCTCTATGAAGATAACGTACAGTATGTCGAGATAAGAGCTATCCTGCCTCCGGTACGTATTTTTTGGCTTCTCTAGTATTCTTTTACATCCTTATTTCTCCATAATTTTTCTCAAGCCCTATCTTGAATTTAGTTTTTGGATGTTTGCATAACTGCCCTTCTAAGGATGCTGGAAAACCTTGATGATATTCAAAGGTCTTTGTTGGAGATTTGCATAGGCAAGGGCTTGAAAGCGAGAGATACTTTGTTCTTAATGGTTAAGGAAGATACCTACTGTGGCAAGAGCACAAGACTGCATTGTACAGTCTGGCTGGGAGCTGCATCAAAATCTTGCTGGTTGGGAAGATGCATCTCGGCTGGTCTGCACCAGAATCGCCTGTTCTGTGGCAGCTCTTCTGGAACAATTTCTCATCTTGAACAGAAAAGTTCTGGAAGAGTTGCGCTATTTTAAATCTTTAATTTATTTCAGAATGACTTCTCTGAACAGGCTAGTAAACCAATTGGCAAAGTACAGTCTTCCACAGTTTGCAGACAACCTAAAATTTTGGCTACGTGAAGTATGAACTGCTCTTTTCATTGCCATTAACACTAAAATCTGTTGGTCAGAGTTCAGGGCTTTTTCTCTGCACATTGCCTGGAGCTGGTGAGATTAACCTACAATCCCACGCTGCCCCAATGCCTTCCCAAGCACCAGCAGACCCCACCACCATTCTTCAGCTCTAACAGTTCCCACTTTCCTGGTGGCAATTTCAACACTGCAGACACGCCTTTTCCATACATTTCTCCAGACCAGCTCCAAGCGGGGCAGCATGGGGGTGGGCACTCTGTCGGCAAGGCAGCTTCCTTGCCAAAACAAATTAACTAAGGCTGCTGCTCCTCACTCTCACTACACCATCTACCTCCGTGTTCCTAACAGTCCATTGCAATGGGAATGAAGCCGCTGTGCGAGGTCCATCCAGCAGCACCTGAAGGACCAGGTGGTGGTGACAAGCCGTGCATGGGAATGCAGGTACCAGCTTGCTGCTGGCACTGCAGTGTCAGGCGGATGGAGCAGCCACACTGATGTCCTGCCAGTAGCCCAACTCCCAAATGTGCCTGCCAGCAGCTTCCTTAAATCATTGCCCTTACGTGCAATGGCTGGTGGGCTCTAGCCAGCTGCACATGAATGTCTGCACCCCCAGCAACCACCGCTGCTGCCGGGCAGGTCTCCACAGCCACCCCGTGAGCAGGCAGGCAGGTGCTGTGACAAATTTGGAGTCAGATCTGGCTTTGTGCCTGCCTCCACCCCAACAGCTGGGGAGCAGGGCTGCCGAACCCTGCCCTGTGGTGGCTCAGGCTGGCTCCATAGCGAAATGGGGCTCAGTGTCAGGGCTGCAGGCTGGCGATGAGAAGGGTGTATTGAAAAGGAGGGAAAAAAAAAAACCACAGGAGGGGGAAAAGACCACAAAGCTTATGTGTATCTTACTTTGCTGGGGGCTGGTCATGAGCCAGTTGCTCTGAACTCAGTCACCATCTGTCTTTGGGGTACCTGGAAAGAGAAAACAACAGCAATGTCAAAATTCCTGTGCTGTGAGACAGCGCAAGTGCTGGCATCCCCCCAGGTCACACAGGTTTCCGGGCCAAGAGTATCTGCCATGATACAAGCGTGTGGGCCTGACTGGAAAATACCCTGCATTTACCGGCAGCCCTTAGACACGGTTGTAACGTCTTTTGAAGAGAGGCTTGGCAGGGAAAATTCGCTTCCCATCCAGCCCCTAATGCTGGCTCCAGGCGTGGGAGCCTCCAGAACCCCCCCGGGCTTGCTCACAGCCGGCAGCGCGGCGCGCTGCGAGGTACGGGGCAGACAGGCTGCCCGCAGCCCGGGTAGCACCGCAAGGACTGCGAGGAGCCGGGGGCGTGCTGGGCTGCCAGCCCCGATGGGCAGCCGAGTGCCAGCTAGGCTGGAACAGGGATGAGAGGGAAGGGAAAGGCTTCGCCGCGAAAGTCGAGGTGAGCAGGGTGCGACGGGAATAGCGAGATGCTCGCGTGGCTGGAGATCCTCTGCAAGGCTCGGGCAACAGCGCTGACACTCTGCGAAAGCTCGCCTTGCAGCGAAGCCCGCCAGAAGCGGCCCCTGAAGTAAAGTAAATGAAAGTCGGGATTTAGTGCGAAACTGCAAACATTGTGGAAAAGCCCCCAAACCCAGCTGTGTTTGCAAATTCAGCTGTGTAAAGTCTCACGTTCCCATGGGCTGCAGCAGGGGAAAATTCACTCTGAGCATCTGTGGCTGCCCCGCGGCTGCTGGTGCCTGCAAAGGGGGATGCCACAGCATTGGCGGAGCGCGGGGGGCTTAGCGAGGGGCATCGCTGCAAGGGGCAGCACCGGAGGGGAACTAAGAAGGTGGACTGGACCAGTTGAAGGGTGGAGGAGAAGGGTGAAAGAGAAAAGAAAGGTGAGAAGGATATGAAGGGAGCAGATGGAGTGATTTCTGCCACCATTCGTGAGCGACGCCAGGCAGGGCCTTTGTGGGTTAGCATCAATCGGGGCATGCAGGGTCTACACCCCTGCTGAAATGAGGGCACAAGCCCCACGTAGAGCCCTGGTAGCGAGGAACTCACGAAGTAAGTTGATGAGACAGGGCGTGCCAAAAGGATTATTTTTCCCAGTTTGCAGCCAGAGAACTGGGAAAGCATGGCAAGACTAAACAACTGACTCAAGGTCACGGAGCAAACCTCTGGCAGAGGGGAGCAGAAGCCCAGCCCAGCTGGTAGCTTATGGAGCTCAGCCCTCGCGTGCCTTGGGGCTGCCTTGGCTGACAGACTGCCACTGCAAGGCACAGAGCGCGTGTGAGCTGCCAGACGGGACAAAACGCTCCAGCATTTGATACAGACATGAGTAAGAGGTCGTGGTCTCCTCTGGGTACTCAAGGGCACTTTGCTTGCCATGTCTGAACATGGACAACTTGCTTCTTGTATCACATAGGAGGGAGGAAAACCATTCCTTGGTTCTTGCCAGCTGGTATAGGCTTCAAGAAGAAAATGTTCTGCACAGATTTAACCGCTTTTTTCCACCCTGTTGCCAGGACCACAGCACATTGCTTCTCCCAAGGTTTTCTTCAGTTCATTTCTCCCACCCTCCAATAAAACACCTCATCCAACTTCTGCTTGCCATGTGCTTTTCATCCCGCAGGTGTATGAACTGGATGGCACCCGGCACAACAAATCATGGTCTGTGGCAACCTATCGGGAAGTGACCAGGCAGTTTGTGAAGGAACACCCTGACTTTCTTGGAGCCAAGATTATATTTACAGCACACAGGTAGAGGCTGAGCGGGGCTAAGAGTGGCTGTGCATGGCTGGCTGTGCTACGGCAGAGGTGGCGGTGGGGAGAGAGAGGTCCATGCCAGGAGAAGAGATGCTGAGGGCCGGGCTGAAGTGCCACAGTTGGTTAGCAATGCCCGCGTGCGTCGTCAGACCTGGGGTGTTGACTCCCAAAGCATTCCCTGGCACATATAAAAGGCTGAGGATGAGAAATCATCTATATAAGGGGTCGGTGCTGGGACCTGTACTGTTCAACATCTTTGTAGGAGATATGGACAGTGGGGTCGAGAGCACCCTCAGCAAGTTTGCCGATGATACCAAGCTGTTTGGCGAGGTAGACACGCTGGAAGGGAGGGATGCCATCCAGAGGGACCTGGACAGGCTGGAGAGGTGGGCCCAAGCCAACCTCATGCAGTTCAATAAGGCCAAATGCAAGGTCTTACATCTAGGTCGGGGCAATCCCAAGCACAATTACAGGTTGGGCGGGGAATGGCTGGAGAGCAGCACTGAGGAGAAGGACCTGGGTGTGCTGATCGACGAGAAGCTCAACATGAGCCAGCAATGTGCGATCGCAGCCCAGAAGGCCAACCGCATCCTGGGCTGCATCAAAAGAAGTGTGGCCAGCAGGGCGAGGGAGGTGATTCTGCCCCTCTACTCCACTCTCGTGAGACCCCACCTGGAGTACTGCGTCCAGCTCTGGAGTCCCCAACATAAGAAGGACATGGACCTGTTGGAGCGTGTCCAGAGGAGGGCCACGAGGATGATCCGAGGGCTGGAGCACCTCTCCTATGAGGAGAGGCTGAAGGAGTTGGGGCTGTTCAGCCTGGAGAAGAGAAGGCTCCGGGGAGATCTTATTGCGGCCTTTCAGTACCTAAAGGGGGCCTACAGGAGAGCTGGGGAAGGACTTTTTACTAGGGCATGTAGTGACAGGACAAGGGGGAATGGCTTCAAACTGGAAGAGGGCAGGTTTAGATTGAACATTAGGAAGAAGTTTTTCACTTTGAGGGTGGTGAGGCACTGGAACAGGTTGCCCAGAGAGGTTGTTGAGTCCCCATCCCTGGAGGTGTTCAAGGCCAGGCTGGACGTGGCCTTGGGCAACCTGGTCTAGTGGGAGGTGTCCCTGCCTATGGCAGGGGGGTTGGAACTCGATGATCTTCAAGGTCCTTTCCAACCTAAACCATTCTATGATTCTATGATTCTATGATAAGTCTGCGTACGTGCGAAGCGACCAGGGTTAGCTCATGGTGTGCGCTGGAGAGACAAGCGTCTGTGAGCCCTGGGTGCGGGAATGAGCAAGGGGAGGGCTGCTCGTGTGCGTGCACGTCCAAGCCCTGCGTGCTCTCTTGCCGAGCCTGGACATACTCCTCCTCTCTGCAGAAGCTGAAGCAGTGACAGCAGTGCCCGAGTATGGGCACTTGGTATTGCAAAGGTCCTCGTGGGACCCTGCAAACGCTGTTCTCCCGACAGCCTTTGTACGGTATGTTCGTGCTGCTGTTCACAGTCGGGCACAAGGCTGTTCTCCAAGTCAGCCAGATGCCACGAAGTCATGTGAGGTGATCCTGAGTAAATATAACAGACCTTTCAGCAGCACTTACTCACTCCGGCTCGGCACGATGCTGTTTCCAGTTCAGAGCCGGCTTGCCTCTGGCCAGCTTGGGTACGGACGGAGTCTGTCTGCAAAATGCACTGTGATGTTTAAGTCCAATAGGGCTGGAACAAATCTAAATTTAAAACTTTCTTGAAATGCAGCTACTGTCCCACTTCCCAGCAAAACAGTTGAGAGGAAAAAAAAAATAATTATACGTTTTCTCTCCTTACTGTTGTGTTCCCTGCTTGGTTGATGGGAAAGCCAGTGAGTCTTAGACAAGCGTGCCTCAACTCAAGTGACAGCAGGGTCTAGCCAGGCATTTCCTGGTCATTCAGGGGTTTACTTTCATAATATCAATTTTCTACTGCTGTTACTCTGGAGACCTGAAGCTGGTTGTCAGATTCAGGAGCAACTTACATTTTGGAAATTCCCTTGGGGGCCCCATTTCACAACTCAAACCCGAAGGCGGCAGGCCCGGTGGGAGTGAGCCTCTGCGCTGCTTTCTCTCTCTTGCTCTTTAGGATGCTGAACGTTTCCCAGATTAAAGAAGCCGTCGTCACTGCCATGGCACTGAGAGCCCGCTTCCCAGACACCCTGGCAGGCTTCGACCTGGTAACCGCATTTCTTCTGTGATTTCGAGTTAACCCCTAGAGGTGCAATAGAACTACACGTATAATATGACATATGTTTTATGCCAGAGCCAGATCCTCTGCTGCTGTACTGAAATCAGTGTAAATGAATTGCAAATCCTCCAGCTAAGGATTTTGCTGAGGGTAATTGACAAAATCCCCTGAAAGAATCAGCTCCCTACCCCACAGCATTGCAATTTCAGTACAGTTGGTGCCTCAGTGATATATAGCTGTAAGTCCCACCATCTTCCAGAGCATGTTCAAAAATACCTTTCCTCTTCCCTCCAGGTTGGTGATGAGGATGAAGGTCATTCTTTATGGGACCTGAAGGATGCCCTGACCATCCCGTATTCCCTGGGGGTCAACTTGCCGTACTTTTTCCATGCTGGGGAGACTGGTAAGCATGAGGGCTCAAGACCTGTTATTGCTTGCAGAGGCAAAAGGTGAAGTCTTGCAAAGCACAGAAAAGTAAGACTGACTGCATCAAGATGATGGGACATGTGTGTGTGTGTATGCATGCGTGTGTCATTGGTTTTCCTTATGCTTCTCCCATTATCAGCTTGTTGCTGTAGCATCCCTACATGGCACCTTCCCTATCTGCTCCCTGCTCTTGACTGTAGGCATCATGTTGCTCAGTTTCCCTGCCCTGTGTGTAACACAGAGTCATGCTGCAAGAGTTATTGCTGGTAGCCATTTCCTCCTTGGAGCAGCACTCACCTCTCATCCACAGCGGTAGAAGAATTCCTCAACCATTGTTTTACATTTTAAGGTGAAGGAATGTCTGAGCCAGCCTCAAGTCTTAACCGAATACACTCATCAAAGTAACTGATCATTGCCCATTGTTCCTGGGGATATGTATTATTATTGGCAATATATTCTTCAGTCTGTATGGGTGGGATTTATTCTAACCATGCATGACAGTTGATTCTAACTTGTGTGTTATGCTTATTGCATGTTGACATCTACAGAGAAGATGTCTACATCTGAACTAGTTACCCTAGGCTCACTTTATAGCCATAGACAGTAACAGGCACTTCCAAGGAGTGATACATCTCATCCTAATGCACAGTCTGTTCCCCAGAAATTATTACTCCTCTCCCTTGACTGTGAACAGAGACCAGCGTAATTAGCTTAGCTGCAAGAGCAATACCATGGACATCAAAAGCCAGACGAGATGAGTGGGTATCTATATGCTGGGCGATGCCCTGGGCAGATTTGGATCCCTGTTTCACTGAAAATGCAAAGTGGGAACTCAGAGCATGATCAACCCTCTCACCTTGCAACTGAGACATTTATTAGCAAAACCACCTAGCAGTTTGAGAAGATATATTTCCTCACAGCACTGCAGTGATTCTTACCTGTCTCTGCTCAGACTGGCAGGGCACCTCTGTAGACAATAATGTGCTGGATGCACTGCTACTGAATACCAGCCGGATTGGCCACGGACTTGCCCTCATTAAACACCCAGTAGCCAAAAGTTTGTCTCTGAAGAGGGATATTCCTGTAGAAGTCTGTCCCATCTCCAACCAGGTATGTTGATAAAAGCCTAGGTCTTGGGGCTGGGACACGGGAATGGGATTTACCATGGCAGCTGGGAGCAGCAGGGAGCTGGGGTCAGCTAGATGTTTTGTTGTGCACAGGCTGGCTCAGTTTCCTTTGCACCACATTACACTGCAGTCTGCTACGTAGACACACGCTGTGTATGTATAAGGCTTACAATGCCAGTCAGCTCAAAAACATTTAAATTCCTACCCAGAGGAACCTGGGAAGGCAGTCCTCCCTAGAGGAGATGAGGCCCAGAGCCAGGGAGGTGCCTAAAGAGATATAACAGAAAATACTTCAAAGCCAGGAGGGCCAGAGGCTGAGAAGCTGGGATAGCAACTGGGAATCCTTTTGGTTTTGTAGAATTCATAACCAGGGGGAACTCTTTTGCAACACATTAGCGTGGTGCGCATTGTCCCCTGGGTGCAGCAGAAAGGATGCTCTGAGGTAGAGAGGTACAGGTGCGAGCCTTGAAGGAGAGAACCCTGATACCAGCTCCAGATGCCCTCAGCTAAGTGTCATGGCAAATATGTAACCAAAAGACTGTTCCTGAAATGGTCACAGTCAAATTGTTGTAAAGAAGCAGAAGGTTTTCACCCCACTGGCCTTGATTTAGGTGATTAATTTAAGAAACCAATCTCCTTGTATAGTCAGTGGAGACAAGTAGGCTCCTTCTGCAGCAGTTCAGAGCAGAACACCTAACATGCTCTGAACAGCCCTCTGGAGGCTTTTCCTCCCTGATGACTACCTGCTGACACAGGTATAGCAGGTACATGGTGTGATGGGTGCCATACTGCAAACACGGCTACAGCAATAACCCAACATCATGTTGTCTCCCACCCTTCCCCACCAAGGTCCTGATGTTGGTAGCTGACTTGCGAAGCCACCCCGCAGCCGACCTCATGGCTGAAGGGCACCCCATTGTGATCAGCCCCGATGATCCCCCTATCTTTGGGGCAAAGGGCATCTCCTATGACTTTTATGAGGTGTTCATGGGCATCGGAGGGATGAATGCCAACCTGAGGACCTTAAAACAACTTGCACTCAACTCCATAAAGTAAGTTCCTCACCTGTCTCATCTAGCCATAGTGATGCTAAGGGGACTATCAGCTTGCTCCCTGGAAACCCTCTGTATTTGGGTTTTGGCCCCAGAGTCTCCTATGCCACATGAACTGGGCTTCTGTTAATCCGAAGTCTCCTCTGTGTGGTCTCCTCTGAGGACGGGACACAGCAACCCCGGAGGCTTCTCTTCTCGTGCCCTTGAGTGCCTTCTTCTAGCTCAGTGTCTTAATTTATTCCTCTTTTTCCATCCTTTGTGAACTTGCCTCCAGCACCTCATTCTGGGTACGGGAGAAATGTTACATCTTTGTATCACTTGTCTATTTCTGCCAAAGTCTGACTTGCTGTGGTGTTTGCCGTGGCCCACTGCGGAAACACAGGAAAACAATCTACCAGCATGTAGTTTGGGTGTGTTTAACCACTTTTTCTGTTTATCTGGACAGCTCTGAATGTCCCAAAATAGTTTGGATATGGTGCCCAGGGTCTTTCTGTACATTCCTAGACTCTTGTCCGTTTGCCAAATCCCACGCCAATCCTCCTGCTAATCCCAAGTCCCCGCATGGCCAGGGAAACAACAGATAGTTTTATTTCCCACCAATTTGGACCAAGCCCAGGGGACATCTGAAAGCGACAGAAGCACTGTCTCTTCTGTGCTAGCCACTGGGTGCAACCCAGCGAGTCCCCAGCTTACGCGGACTGAGCTGTTTGTCCTCATGTTGCAGGACTCAGTAGCTGTTGATATGGCCATGATACTTCTTGTCCCAGCGTTAAGCCCAGCCGACAGGAGCTCAAGGCTCTTTACACTGTCACTCCGTGCAGTGTAGGCTTGTCCTGCAAGGGTTAATCTGTTGCTGCTTCCTGCCTTTTCATTTTGGCCACTGAGCTTGAAATAGCTGCCCCCTTGTCTCCTGTCTGATACTGACTTTTCTCCTCCTCACAGATACAGTGCCATGCTACCGGATGAGAAATCCAAGGCCAAAGAGGTCTGGCAGAAAAAATGGGACCAATTTGTGGCTGACCTCTCTGATAGCTTTTTGAGGGAGCTTTAGAGGGGAGAAGACTCATCTCAGAAGGCATTTGGCAAGCCAGAGCAAGCCAGGCTTATTGCTAAGAGGGAGATTGCTTCTTCCATGTGACCTGAGCAGATGAACGAACCTCAAATTCTCACCTGGCAATGGCCGATTCTGGTAAGCTAAGCTTGATGGGCTTAACGCTAAGAATGAGCTGCGCTATCCTGTGAAAGTCATGGACTGGAGGTAAAACGGAGCAGTGAGCCTTTATAGCAGCCACAAAAGAACACCCCCTCAAAATAGTCAAAACAATTAAAAACTGTCAATGACCAAATCCTAACATCCTTATTCAGGAAGAACATGCTTTCTAATTAGAGTTAGCAGGAGATTGCCAACATGAGGATCTCTGAATTTCGCCTTATCATTACAAAATGCAGACCTTGTCCGGAAACAGCTAAGACAAACATCCAACCATTTGGGCCACTGACCTTCAGGAGAGCAAGGACTGAAAATGACTCTTGTTATGTTTAACCCTGGGCCTGCTGCCAAAATAGCGCCGCTGGGTCGAAGAACCAGTCATAGGTCTGATGTCTGCTATTTCAGGACCTACCATGGCTGGAAATGAGCTGATGGAACTTGCTCCCAGAACATTTAAGCCTGGTTGCACAGTGGTCATAAAGCCAAAAAGAGGTGCCTCACTCGCCGACAGGATTTTTTCCTGCAAAGTCTTTTCCTGTCCTCTGGTCACAGGGAAGATAAAACACTTCTCATCTGAGAAAAAAACCACCCTGATCTAGCTTAATTAAAACTCTCCCCCTGCACTGGGCCATGTTAATACAAGCCTCCTCATTTATAGGAAGCGCCTTTTGATTTTGGGGGGTTCCACTACCAGCCTAACTCAGGGTGCAAATGTGGCCTTAGCCTGTCAGGCAGATTTTCTCCTTGGTGGAGAAGTACTGTCGCACTGTGAATGTCTGATATGTTCACTTGGACCTTTCTGGTAGGACTTTTCAGTTCTTTGGCAAAAAGGTATTGCAGCAACTACACAATAAATAGTGTCTGAACAAGCAGATTCCCTTGCTTAACAACATCAAAAACATCAGGAGAAGAACTAGGTGCAGGGAGATTAAAAAACCAGAAATCTCAATCAGGATGCTAAATAAATTCAGCAAAATCCTTCGGCACACATACCCCAAGCACACAGGATCAACCAGCACCTCTCCCTGACTTCAGGACAACTATGCTGGTTTGCATCAGCCAAGGGAAAATTTACAAAAGTTCCTACTGAAAGCCGTCTCCTTCCTCAGTGCCTCAGACTTGCGAGGGCTGTTGTTTCCTGATCTGACCAGCTCGGGCAAATTGGCTCTTTTTATGTTTTCTGCTAATTGTCCCAAGCTGCCTGGCCATAGTGTTTATTTCCACTGACCTTGGTTAAAACACCTTAGCAGGAGGCAAATATACTTACTACAGAAGTGGATCAAGCTGCTCAGCCCATGTTAAATTGCCCACATTTCACAGGCTGCAAGTTCAGCTCTAGTTATCCCAGGGGAAAAAAAAACAACCAACCAACCAAACCAAACTATGTTACAAACCCCACAACAACAAAAAAACCCCAGATAAACCCACAACAAACCAAAGGTGTCTACATTGCAAAAGCCAGCAACACAAACCGCAAAAAAAGCGAGAACCCAGGCGGACACCTCACTAACCAAGTGGGTTTGTGCCTCACCCCCTGGCCCTTTTCAGCCAGAGCTGCCTCGGCTCCAGCTCTCTCTGCCCACATGCCCCAGACCTGCCTCTGAAGCACCAGCAGCTGCTGGCCTTTACTGGGCCTTGATGCAGACTTGGTCCTGGGATGAGCTTTCTACTGGAGGAGGAGCCAGATTAGAGCCACCTTTCCTCCTCCTCCATGGATGTTGCATACAGAGCTCGGTCTAAAGTCCCCAAGATAGGCTTTGATCACGATCAGATTATAAATGCTGATTTGCAAAATGCCTTATTTGTAACGCTGCTGAGGAAAACCGCTGTAAGCGGGTGGAATGGCTGCGAACCAGTGATGCAAAGCCATGTCCCTCTGAGCCCCCTGATCTTTCAGCTTTGCTATATGTGGATGGAGGAAGCTCTTTTGTTTGCCATAAGTTAAGTGAGCCTCTTTGCTGCCAAGGTGAAGCTAATCATTACAGAGCCAGTGTAGGAGGAGCTGAGCTCCTCAACACAGTTTGACCCATGTCCCTTCCTCTTCTGCCACAGTAGGAAGGTTTCAGCTCTTCCTGCACATGGTCTCTTGAGGGCTTGAACTACCAATGGCCTTTTGATTACCTGTCATCCTCCCTCCTCATTACCCACATTAGCAGCAGGGCTAGATCTTCTCTGCCAAACACTTGCTGGGACCAGTTTACCTGTTGTGTCCAGTTTGTTCTTGCCTTCCTATGAAAAGCCTGTTGTGCACTTGGCCATTTACCTGCTTTGCATCAGGAACAGTGATGTGATGTGGCCCAACATCTGGAGCCACCAGTGAGTGATGCTGTTGGGGATTACAGCACAGAAATCACTGGGGGTTTAAAATTGTACAGGGCTGAGGTCATCTTCAGATGAAGCCCTCAGAAAGGTGAAATGACCTTACAGGGCTATGTTTGCATTTGTGACTAGCCTAGTGACTCTACTTCTGCTGAAGGTATCCATCTTATGGTAGGTCAGAGAGCAGAATCTTTCCCATCCTGATCACATGTGTTTAAATGCAAGCCTGAACTGCATGGAGATGCCTGACTCCATTGATGCAGGCTTCCCTGGATCCCTGCTTGAACAGAGAATTGCCACGTGTGGTGACTGCGGCTTCCCAAGAGTCCTCTGGCAGTAGATGGGCTTTAACCATTTTTAGAGCCTTAGAGTCAGATGGGAGGAGGGCCAGCCCCACCTCTCTAACTCCAGGTGTGCAAAGGAGGAGGGATTTAGGCTGTATCACAGCCATTAAAAAAAGATCAGTCCATTCAGATATCCCCAAAGCTTCGGGTAAATTTGGCTATGGGGCTTCACTGAGACTCAGCTGTTAGCATTCGCAGTAACATTACAAGGATTTTGCTGCCAGCCCATTCCCTTACCCTCAGTACCGTGGCTCCCTGCTCACATTTGCTGGCAAATACATCGCATCTAACGCTTCCTTGCCTGCCTCTTTCACAAGATAGTATATATTTAAATTTGTAAACCTGTTTTAACTGTGGGGCTTTTCCTCTCTTTTTTCTCTTAAAAAGAACTGGGGACACCTGTGTTTCACGCAAGGTTTTAATCTGGAATGCCCAGTGGAGGGGGGGGATGTTTCACATCACCCAACCTGGAATACAATTATGGGAGGGGGTCTGAAATGTCTTTACAGTGTGGTGCAAAGGGCAATTTGATCCAAGGGGCTAACATGCTGTGGAGTCAAGCCCGAGCCACCTGGCAGAGACATGACACAGGCTCCCCAGCCCCCCATTCCCCAAACCACTCGGTAGCTTCATCCAGTTCTGGGCCATGTTTTCATACAGAGACCACCTGAGGGATGTGATTTGCTTGTGCTACCTCTCCTACCAGCTAGAGAACCTGATGACCTGAGATGAAAGTATTTGCACAAGCAGGGCTGGAGGCAGCCGCAAGGGTGGCGGGAGGCTGAGCAGGGCAGAAAGTGCCCTCCTTTGGTCCCCATCCAGACTCAGGAGCCAGGAAGGAGAGCAGAAGATCCATGGAAGTTTCTGTGCTGCCTACTTCAAGCGGCTATAGGAATACGGCAAGCCTTATGCCTGTTATGTCCCCCATTGGTCTCTCCCTGTGGCCTCTTCAGGTCCAATTTATTTAAATGGGAGGTGTATGGAGCTTTGTTCGCAGCACACAGTGTCACAAGTGTTTTGTTGCAGAGCAGCTTAGACCGCCTTTGGGGCACTTCAGCAGATGAAATGTTTGCCTCCTGGTCACTCACCAGCAGGAAATGGCTGATCCAGCACTAGTCATTGCTGTCAAAAATCATGCCAATAAAAACAGGGGAGTAAAGTAGCTGGTTGAAAATAGAGATAGACCCAAGTGAGCAGCTGGATCTATATGTCATGTGAGCCTCCATCACTGCAGTGGGACTATGCAGATGCCAGATGCTAAGCAAGGCCCTATGGCCATAAAACACAAGGCTATAGAGCTGTTTTCCACCAGCTCTTGAAGCTCATACCACTTCAGCTTTTTCTGCTATAGATCTCTGAATTAGACTCTTCACAGGTAGCAGAAGGACATTTCTTTGGCCAGAAACTTGTAGCTCTAATTGGCTCGGTACTTAATTCCTTTCTTTCCAGGCTTGCAGCAGCTGCAATCATGGCAGGTCTATCAAGTGTTTTCTGTCCGCTGAGGGACAGGCAGATGAAGGCTTTGGCGCTCAATTCTTCTGGCTTGTCATTTTTATCAGGCTGTGTCCTCCCCCTTGGTCATTACAGGATAAGAAAGGCATTTTACTGTATTTTCTCAACCTTTAGCTTGTCCATCATTTCGTGAGCAGGCTGCAGCAGAGAAAGAGAAGAGATAAACTGAGGGGAGGGGGGGAGGGTTTGTTCAGGCCATTAGAGCCGCTGTGGTAAGAAAAGAGACCGAAGGTAGGGCTGCGGTTGAGGGGGGTGTTAGAAGGTCAGGAAGGGGGGGTGATGACAGGGCTAGGAGTCCAGGGAAAACAGAGCTGCAAAGTTTACATAGGAACCCGCGGGAGAAGGCTGTGGGCAACAGCCTGTTTTGCTTGTCTTTAAAGGCAGCTTTGAAAGGGGGTGGGGGAAACATCAAAGTACAGTGTAGACAGGGGAAGAAGAGGGAGTCTCCTGTGGGCTGGTGTGAGAAGGGCAGACAGACCATCTCTGGGGGTATTAGGGAATACGGCTGTTGCCAGATGTGCCTGCAGAAGAAATCATAAGGTCCATCCATGTATAACATGCAAAATGGGAAGCTCCTAGTAGAGTCACAGGGAAAGTCTCAGCTCTTGAAGGGAATATTACCTGACCAGGCACTTAGCACAGGGATAAGCAGGCTAAAGTCTGCCTGCTGGGAGGATGGGGGTTCAGCAGCCGAAACAGGCGCTGCAGGGTGCTGAGCTTGGCAGCCACACCACTGTCGGTCCCTGCTGTGTGTGCCAGGCTCAGCCTGTGCCCGAACACTGGCAAACTCTTTCCATGTCGGTTTAAAAATAAGCACTTCAGCCTGTTGGACAGCCTTCCTTGTAAAAATAAATACGGCAGCTCTGCCAGCCTGCTGGGAACGCTTGCTGGGGCATATGTGCTCTTCAGGGGCACCTCTTCAACAGTGGGTACCCTGGCTGGGAACACGGCCCTCTTTACCAACCTGGCCTCCACTGCACAAGTAACCTCATGTGTCGGAGGCACGGTGGGCACAAAATCCCCTGCTGTCCCCAGGCCCTACCTCAAACACGCCTCCCTGTGCTGTGGCAGCCCGAACCACACCAACGTTTTCTGCTACAGCTGATCCACGGGGGTAAAATGCTGCAAAGCATGCAAAAGGTGTTAGCAGGCATGGTCACCTCACCCGGGAGGAAGGTTAGAAACTGCCTCTCCATTGCCCCGCATCTCCAAAGCTCTCTTTGGCCATCCCCATCCCCATCCCCATCCCCATCCCCATCCCCATCCCCATCCC
>VUYV01000162.1:266056-281355 GCA_008711295.1 Anarhynchus alexandrinus
GCAGCGGGGGCGAGGGGCCGGGCCCGCCGGCCGCGTCCTTGCCGCCGGGGCGGGAAGGGCGCCGCGGGCCGGGGCCGGGTGCGGGGGAGGGGAGAGGCGAGGGAAGGGCTCCCGGCGGCGGGTGACCGTCCCCTCCGCTCGCCTTGCAGCCGCCGGCCTTCGGGTTCCTCTTCGATGTGGACGGGGTGCTGGTGCGGGGCAGCCAGGCGCTGCCCGCCGCCCGCCAGGCCTTCCAGAGGCTGGCGGGCGGCGGCGAGCGGCTCCGGGTGCCCGTCGTCTTCCTGACCAACGCCGGTAACTGCCTGAGGTCGGCCAAGGCCCAAGAGCTCTCCCAGGCGCTGGGGCTGCAGGTAAGGGACGACGGGGCGGCTCCTCCGGCGGGGTCAGACGGAGCCCCACGCCGTCTTCTTCACGGCTCTCCCCCCCGTTCAGGTGTCGCGGCTGTGGAGGGGAGCACCGGGAGGAGGAGGAGGGAGCCCACCCGCCTCCACTTCCCCGGGAGGGGTGAAGGGCTGTGGGGTGGCGGCACCACGGGGTGATCTGACTGGTCCTTCCTCGGCCTGAGGGGATGGAGGGAGGCGGGTGGCAGCCGGGGTTAGGGATGCGACCCGACCACAGGGAGAAGGGGGGATACCATCCCCACGGATCCCCCGTCACCCTCTCCTCCCTCCCGCAGGTGTCTCCGGAGCAGGTGATCCTGTCCCACAGCCCCCTGCGGCTCTTCAGCCAGTTCCACCAGAAGTGCATGCTGGTGGCTGGGCAGGGGCCCGTGGAGGAGAACGCCCTGAAGTATCCTTTGCTGCGCGTGCCTTGTGGGGCTCTGCACGTCCCGCTGCGGCTTCCCAGCTAAACGGTGCTGCTCCTGCCCTGCCCATAGCCCTGGCACTCGCTCGGTCGGCTTGTAGAAGCACAAGGAGACAGAGAGGTCACTGGTCTCATCTTATGGGGAGGCACCCTCATGGAGAGGCTCAAATGCAGTCACTAACTGTTGATCTTGGTCACCTCCTGGCTGTCCTCCTTCTGCGTTTGGCTTCTCACACGGATTACCTCGCTTGTGATTGCTGTTCCCGTTGGCGGGATGTCATCATGAGGACTCCGTCAGCTTTGGGCCTCTCGCACTTTTGAGATAAAATTGTGCTTCTCCCATTCTTTCATGGCAAAGTGCGTTAGAGATCACTCATGGGTCTCCCACAGCTAAGGTTTTCCTCAGGAATCTGACAGCAATTGGAGGAACTCAAATATCATTAGATTCAGAGCATCCCAGTGCAGGGACGTGGTCTAAATGACAATCACACGTGCATATTGCCTGGCTGAGGCGAGGGTGCAGCCGGTCTGATGTGTCCCTTGTCTGCAAGCAGGTAAGAACTGCCTGCAGGGTTTGCAACATCTCAACCTGTACACACAGAGTCACACCTTGTACTTAACATTTAACTTCATTTGGTACAAAAACTTGGTTCATCTCTATGTTTCCCCAAGGCCAATAGGGCGAGCTAAGGGCAAAGGTGTTCTGCAGGCAAATGCAACTCATCCTTCACTTGCAGTTTTTATCAGCGCAGACCATTTTCTTTTCACCAGCTGAGCTGACCAGAGCTTCACTGATTCTGCTTCTAGCCAAGAAGTCTGACCAGCTCCCTGCACTGCATCCGTATGAGAACCCTGGCCTTAAAGGTCTCCCAAAGCACATCTGTACTGTCTTGGAGCGACCTCTGCTCTTTGCCTAATTCTGGGGATTGCTGATCTCAAACTAAATCACCCTAGTCTGGGTTTTTTTGTAACCTTCAGGGCCACCTGTAGGTTGAAGCAGAGCATGCAATTTCACTGAAAGCCGTGAAGTTATGCATTACCAGGTTAAATAACTGCTCTGTTACTAGGACTTGTATTCCTTAATCCTGTAGATGCTTTTGCAAGTAACTTAAAAAACCAGTCACTTAAAAAAACCCAAACAGTCTGCACAACTTTCCTTGATGGTCTGAAATAGCCTGGGGTTCAAGCATGTGGTCACCATGGAGGCACTGAGGAAGGCGTATCCCCTGTTAGACATGGTGGATCAGAGCCGGAGGCCAAAGGAGCTGGTAATTTCCTGATGCATCAGTAGAACGGGTGGTCTGGTGTGGTGGTGCTTGCAGCGTATAGCGTGGGGTGGAGAAGCTGCAGAGGCACAGAGCAGCTGGCTGCTAGTGACTTTGTTTAGCGAGAGCCTGGTACTGAGCAGCCAGCATCTCTCTGCTTTTTCCAGCGTTGGCTCCTGCAGGAAGGGCAGTGACTTTCCCCTCTCTTATGCCATGTTTGTCTTTTGTTGCTATTCCTCGCAGTGAGTGGTAAGATGGTTTGGTTGGCATCTCCAGCTCTGAGACAGGAATGCAAGATCTGTGAAATCTAATCTGGGATGTGGGGGGGGAATCTTTCTTTGGGATTCCAGGTGGCCTTGTCTTGCCTCTTTATGGGATTGCCTTGGCAGGTTCAAAGGAAGCATTTCTAGTTTTGTTTTGGAGACGGCATTAGGTTTTGCATTACTAACCCAGCCTTCGTTTTTTTCTGGCAGCCTCCTCCAACCACTGGCTTCCCCACTATAGAAGGTAAGCAGTAGCCTTTGTTTACATATGAACAGCGAGCAGAAATAACAGCAAGGCAAGCCAGCTGGGATGGGAGCTAATGATGTGCTGTTGGCTCATCAGTATCCACAGGCAGCTTATTTAGAGCATACAGTCAGGAGGCAGCCTTGCTGCCCTCATGCAGTGTGAAGCACAAGCTTAATAAGAGCAAAGCCAACTTTTTGCTGTGCCGTGCTCCCGTACCTGGGACCAGTGGTGCACATGGTGCAGTGATATGCAGACTGGAGCCCTGACACCAGCCATGTTCCAACAGTAGCTGTATTAGCCAGGGCATCCCAGCAGAGTGTTTTTGTTAGTGGGTGGGTTTTGGTAGCAGGTCCTATATTTGGATGCTGTGAGTTTCCAAGCATGTCTTAAAATCTTCCAGGGGTGATTCTGTTTGGTGAGCCAGTGAGGTGGGAGACAAGCCTGCAACTTATTATCGATGTACTCTTGAGCAACGGGAACCCTGGGGCAGAGCTGCAAGATATACCATACCCCCATCTGCCTGTTCTTGCTTGCAACATGGATCTCCTCTGGATGGCCGAAGCCAAGATGCCCAGGTGAAGAGCATATGTCGTATTTGTTTTAGCCTATTTCATACATCTCTCCTGCAGATGATCTTTTCTTACTACATTTTTTAGTGTTAGAGTTTGACTGTATGGCATAATTAGCAGCAGAGATGTGAAAACTGCATGAGAAACAGACTAAAACTTTCAAGAAGCAAAAGCCAGACCACTGCCGGTGGAGGTCTGTGTGGGTAGATACTGTGTCCAAACTAGGCGGTACCCTGGCTACAGCAGATGGTCCTCCTCACTGAGGAGCGTTTGCTACTTAAGTGGTGTGACTGGGGATATTGATGACCTCCTTTCTGAAGCAGGTTTGGCCATGGCACTTTCCTTCTCTGCTTGGAGAACATCTACAAGAAAGTAACAGGCCGGGAGCTGAAGTACGAGGCCTTGATTGGCAAACCCAGCACAGTCACCTACCGCTATGCCGAATACTTGATAAAGCAGCAGGCAGAGAAACAGGGCTGGAAGTCTCCCATCCGACGCCTCTATGCAGTTGGGTAAGAGACTTTTTTTCCTGCTGCTTTCCTTAGGGAGTTGCATACTGGCTTGTCCTAAGTGCTTTTTTTAATGGATATTTTTAAAATTAATACTAAAATCCCCATGGCATCTCTAGAGCCTCACATCCTGGGACAGAGGCTTGCTAGCTTTTTGCACCCTGCACTTTTAATAATTTGAAGGGCCCTGTCAGCCTAGCAAAGCTGTCACTGTAGGATGCAGAATGCATGTAGCATGACTGGATTAAAGAAAAAGGTAAGAGACTCAGATGTAGTACCATTAGCCCAGTTACGCCCAACACTTTTGGATCTTAGGGAACATATTACAGTAATGGCTGAAACTGCTACGGGTGCTTTGGACATGTCTTTTCCCCTTTGAAAGATGTTGCTGAAGCATGTGGCTTTCACCACAACTCAACAGGATGCGCCACTAGGTAGACTCACTGGCCCAGACTGGGTGGTTCTCTTGATGTTAGCAAATAATCTTGCTTCCTCCCTCCTCCTCCCTCAGTGCTGCCTTAACCCCAGTCTGCCAGAGCCAGAAATTGATGCATGGGCTAGTTTCTCATTTGTTTCACACTGTGACCTTATCCAGGGATAACCCTATGTCCGATATCTATGGGGCAAACCTCTACAACAACTACCTCAAGTCAGCTCAGCAGAACCAGCTCCAGATGAAGAGGAGCCCGGAGGCAGCCAGTCTCCAAACTCAGGATCACCTTGAGCTGAGGAAGGACTGCGACAATTCAGTGGAAAGTTGCGAATCGATTCTGGTCTGCACTGGGGTCTACCGCCACAATGCGGATGTTCCCAGTAAAGCGGAGGAGTGCACAACAGAAACAGTGTTCCATGGCCATCGGGACTTTTGCTTTGACCCCAGCCTGGTGGAGGCATCTTACATAGTGCAGGATGTGAATGATGCTGTGCAGCTTGCTTTCAAGAAGGAGAACTGGAGCTAGGGTTGAGGCATGTGTGCCTAAAGATCTACTGTCAGGGATTTTAGGTACTGGAAAGGGAAGAGGGAAGGAATGGGGAGAGAGAGGTGATCATCTAATCTAGCCAACATGAAAGAAAACTCCCTGTCTCAGCACTAAAAGCCCCTTGCTTTTATTGGTACTCATCTGCAATCCTGACAGCTGCCAGCAGGCTTTCAACTGTGAACATATATTGCTGCCATCAATAATTGAGCCATAATGGAAACAGGGTATAAGAAGGCGGCTTGTCCCAGCAATTCCAGTTTTGTTAAGCCATCAGAGTTCTTTCTTTTCCACCCTTTGTGCATGAATATCAGGCAAGCCCGTCCTCCTCCTCATGATGTGTTTGAGAAGGAAGGTCTTCCCTGTGCAAGGAGCCACTATCAGCCAACGTACCATTCGTACAATGCACTATTCGTCCAGTCTGTGACGTGAGCACACCAGAAGCTGTGTTGTGGTGGCACTTTGCCAAGGGAAGGCTTTAAGTCTTAACATTCTCCTTATGAAGAATAAGTGCCTATGGACTTTAACAAATTCTGTTTGCTTAGGGATTTGCCACTGCGTCACTGTCAGTCTGAAACAAAGTCCCATTTTGCAGTCGTCTGGCAGCTTGCAAAGGCAAGGCCCCTTCAAAGGAAGCTGCAGTAGCCAGAGCAACTTGCTGCAGGGCTGAGGGGAAACTTACATTATTCCCTCCCACCTATTTAGCATTCTGTAAACACTTCTGCCTTTTCACATCCCACTAGGGAGCCAGCAGCCTGCTCTCCATAGCAGAGGAAACCATGACAGGGTCTGAGTTTCCAGGGTTGTCTTTGCCCAGAACTCAATGTTGCAGCAAGAGGCTGTTTCAGCATCCACCCTGACCCCAGCTGTTGCAAGGGACATCTTCCTGCTCCAGCTGGAACAGCTTCCAAAGAGAGGCCCCTCTTTGGAACAAGGGCCAACCATACAGAGTCACAGCACACCTTTGCTCCTTCCTTGCGTGCCAGGATTGAAAGAGGAGATCGCCAAGCCGGGATGGTACCTGAGCCCCAAATCCACAGTCTTCATTTTTAAGAGTACAAATGTATCCGTCCTTTTTTTCCTCTCATCCCTCATGTGGTTTGCAGCTCAGGGATACCCTATATGGTCTGATCCCTGTTCCTTCCTCCTCATTTGGCATGCAGGTAGAGTCCCCTGAACATGAAATAGCAGCAGGGACTTACTGCCCAGGAACATTTCCATATCCCTAGCGTCATGCACCTTCTGTTGCCTCTGCTCTCCTAGTTTGGGCTATCCTTAGACAGTCCAAAGAAGCTAAGTAAGCATAGCTTGAGAAACTCCATGTGAAAGATTAGCTCAGCAAGGAGTGTCTTAATTCCAGAGAAGCACTGTGATTTTAGAAGCATAAATCAGTCTGCTTATGTGATGGAAAGCCTTTGGAGCCAATACAACTGAGTCGGTGTTCCAAGTTACACTCAGCTCGCACCAGACAGATCAGAAATAGGTCTGCTCTGCCTCCTCTTTCTTCTTTCCTGCTTTACCAGGCAGCTCCATACACAGGGTACAAACAAGATGTTCTGCACAGAAGTTTGAGTTGTTCTTAATTCAAATCTCAGCATTCATGTGCACTGACATTCTGCTTCAGCAGCTCTCCATCTTCTCAGTACTCATGTGTCTGCAGAGCAGGCTCTGTTCTTATGTTATGTGAGGCTCTGCATCTGAATGGGACTGGGTGCTCTGTCAGTGACTCAGGCAAGGAGGTCCTTCTCCATGGCTTCTTTCTCTATACCTTACTTTCTGAATAGGAGCAGAAAGGTATTCTCTTTGGGTGAATTTCCCTTCTGTGAAATCCATAGTGGGAAGCAGTCTCTTCCTCTCTTAGCACTGGCTGGAGTTCTTCTCCTTTGTGTTATCAGGACAAGAATCGCTTGGCTTCTTCTAAAATCAGCTGTAATGTGGGGAACACAATCTTGAATTTGAATCTTTTGCCTTTCACTGGAGAGAAAACAAAATTACCATTTCATCTACTTGCACAAGACAAGGGCTTGCCTCCAGTTTCCAGAAGAGTAAGTATAGGGAAGGACTTTGCATATAACATAGGGAAGGTCTTTTAGCTTTCAGTGCATTTCCACGATCACAATTGTGCTGCGGACCCAATGTGCAAGGCCTGAAACTGGAGGTCCAAAACCCATTTGTTCATAAACTAGCTCCAGTGTCCCTCAGCCTCACATTTCAGAGGTGCCATCCAGTGCAATCCAAGAGGAATTCTCCCTTTCCTTGCAGTATTTGCTAACTTGGGTGATAACTTTCATAGGAACGGTCTTCTAGGCCATGTTTACATAGACCTGAGAGAGCTGGCTGCTGGCAATAACTGCTTGTCACGCCTTCAGTTTGGTAGGTACTTATCTGCAAAAATACTAAGGTCTGTCTCTCTCTGTGTGCGCAGTAACCTTTGACAGAGCTATTTCTTGTTACTTGTTAAGATTATGGTGCCAGTCACTCAAAGACAAGGTGCTGCTGACCCAGCGTTCCCTGAGGGGTGTAGTGCTGCCAAATCAGCTGTCGTGAATGGAGCCAGGGGCACTGGCTGCTGCTCCAATGATGGCGGTAGCTTTGTGGAAAGAACATGCAGAAGAATTTTGAGAAATCACAAGCAGTTTGTAGTTTCATATCAGCATGCACAGCACATCTCAGCCAGAAGTGAGGTGGGTAGCAAGAGGAATGAGGTAGCACCTCCTTCAAGAAAGGAAGAGGTTTGCATTTGCACGGAAAGTCAGCCAGGCATCTCCATCTTTGGAACAGCAGTAGAGGTGAGCTGACTGATGCGAATCTGCTTCAGATTCCAAATCTGTTTTTAGCTCCAGATTTGTTTTTTCACCATGTTAGTGTTGAAACAGTGCTCTGGGAGTCTTCAAAATGCGTAGGAGGAACTTCAGTGGTAAGGAATTTAAGAAATGCTTCACTTGTGAGTTGAAATTGGACAGAAGGGAAGAGAAGGAATCTAGAAGAATCTTGTACCCTTTCCCCAGTTCTTAGCAAGTAAGGTTGCATAAAAGGCTCTGCTCGTTCGTCTATGCACTAATTAGTCAGATGGGCTGCCCTTGGTCTGAGCAACACAGAGACCTTTCTCCTCTTCCTCTGCTCAGCTCCTTGAAACAGTGCACTTTGTCCAAGTCACTGCCTAGGAGTTGCATGAACACTGTGGATGGAGTAGGAAATCTGGGTTCTCCAGCTGCTGTGGATACTGATTTGATTGTGGAAGATTTCTACAGACAAATGTGCTTGCCAGGTCTCCTCTGCTCCATGAGTTTTGTGCTAGAGTGCTGTACAGGCTTCTAGCTTATCTGCGGTTCATTTATGGCCATCTGTTTCTGCTAGAATTCAGTGAAATGTTTTTTCCTTGGAATTGCAGCTTCCTGGAATTAGCTTCAAGTGTGACTGGAAAAAAAACTTTTCCTTTGTCTCATGTATTGCACCGAAGTGGTATTTCTGAAGCTGTATTTCTCTCATTTGGAGCAAGCATACTTCTATGCAGATTATGGGACCAAGCAGGAGAGGGGACTTCACTTGCTGATCTAATACCTTAATATTTACATGGTGCACTGCCCTATACGACAAACATGGTGAAGACCTGATCCTAAGAACTCCGTCTTCCACAGATGGATGGGTTTTAGTCAAGCCTGAAGGGAGTATGCAGTGAGATGAGGCAACTGAGAATAGTGGGGGGGACTGGAGAAGGGCTAGTCCTTGTTTTGAATCTGAAGCAGAGAGCTTTTATGTCATGCGATAACATGGTGGCCAGAGACATCAATTCCTTTATTCCGCAGGATACATGCAACTACTAGCCTGGCATTCAGGGAGTCATATAACACTACTGTCCCCTTTCTTCCAATCTTAATCCTGGTTTGTCTTTTTCCCCTCCAATAAATGGGTAATGTTTCAGATTATGTCATGTGCACTGTAGCAGAGTGATTACGTATCATACAGAGAAATCACAAGCTGTGATTATTTTAGATTTCATATTAATTTCAACCCAGTTCCGGAGTTGCTCCTTTGATCTAGCACATATATACAATAATAAAAGATGTTTTCATTGAAATTAATTTTAACTTGCTGTGTGTACATTTCATGAGTGTTATCCTGGTCTCTTTCACATCTTTGCCCTAAAAGATGATCAGGACAAATTCTGTCTTTTGTTCTGTTCATTAGACCATTCTCAGATTTTCTTGAGGAAGCCACCCTGAAAGATACCCCTCCAGCAATTCTTTTGACTGAGCCAAACTGCAATTGCCTGTAAGCTCTACATCTGCCATAGTCAGGTGAGATGAGTGCAACTTTGACCATTCCTACTGCGTAGGGGGTGGGGAAGAAGGACACATCACAAGCTATGATGCCCTGATTGACTGCTCACAGTGAAGACTAGTTTTGGGATGCCATCTGTGTATGAGATGCTTTCAGGGTAGGCGTTTAGTTGTGACCTGACCTAAGCAGTTTTTTGTAATAGTTACGTCTATTGGGTAAGGAAGCCTCAAGCTAGATGCCACCAACTCAGTCTACTATTACAGATGAAGAACAAGCCTAAGGGCATAAGGAAAGCCATCCTTACCACTAGAAGCTTACTTGGCTCTATGTTAAAGCCTTTGTGATCATAAAAGGAACCCAACTTGCTTGACAAGAGCCATGCCCTGGTACCTTTTGAAAAAGGTAACTGGAGTTAGGGAGTCATATACTAACTGGCAAACTTTCAGATTAGAGCCAAAAGCTTCCACTGATTTCAGCAAATGGAAAATTAAAGATCCTACTAGGTGAAAAGAGTCAGCTTTAGTAATCTAGAAACAGCCAATTCACTTGCGTTGTTCTCATAAGGTATTCCATTAGAAATTTTTCCATCTACAAAGTTCACAGCTCACAGGAGGCACATTAGACAGCAAAGCAAGCATGATTCAGAGTCCTGAGAACTCAGTGTTGAAAGGAACAATGGATAAAGCAGTAAAAGCAGTTTTGGAGGGACTGGACAAGGATTCCCATTCTCAGCAGAGAGAAGAATCGAATTGTATTCTGCATCCTAGAGAAACTACCTAAGGCCCCAACCTCTAATAAATAATAATAAAAAGCATTAACCAGCCCTCTCCTTTTATCCAGTCCTCTGGTAGTTGAAGCACTCACCCAAGATAGGGTTTATCAAGGTTTAGTTAGGCAGAAAGAGATCAAAGCCGAACCTCTTCAGGTGAATGCTTTTAATCACTACACTATTGTCAAAGTAAAACGGCAGCCTAGGGTTAAGGTGTCCCTTGTAGGAGACAGCCTTAGCTGGAAGATAGACTCCTATATAATTCCTTAACCATCAAAGGAGCAGGGTTAAACATTGGCATCACGAAACACTGAAGAAGGAACAAGTTGAACAAGAGGGACTGAGAGCCCTATTCAAGTTGGAGTTTGCTCCCAGGTGGATGTGGTGAGAAATGCCTACCAGAGTAAGCTCTGAGAAGTGCTTAGTCTATGGATTCTGGTGAGCCTTGAACACAAGCCAAGCAGTTACCTGCTTACCCTGGAACAGAGTTCGGCCCTTTAGGGGCATGGCCAAACCCTTTATTTACCAAATCTACCTAACCTCAATTACAAAAGCACAAGTCTTTATGGATTTTTGCAGCCACACAGTCAATTTGATGAAAATTATGCACTTAAAGACCTTTATAGATCCAGACTGCAACAGTTTAAAACCCCACGCCAGCAAGGCAGCTACAGGTTCTCTAGGAATCAAACTGTTCCAACAAGAAAGCACTTTTCTCTAATTCAGTATAATAAACCTGCTTTTCCCATTCAGTCAGTTCAGCTACTAAGAACTTCCACTTTCTCCTCAAGGTCAGTTCCAGTACACACTGTGTGCTAAGACTGAGTAAAGTACAAAATACTAAGAGCAAACTCCAAATCCTCTTCGCTCTCCAAACCCCTACCCCACTATAAGCATGAAAAAAAACCTCTTTGCATTTTATGCTGGTATCAGAAGTTCTTTGAACTGAAATGTAATTACAGGCAATAGATTGTTACACTTTTATACCTTTTTGAAGACTATCTGTATTCCCCAAACTGTAATCCTGGATCAGCACTTCAGTTACAAAGACTGCATTTGGAGGCAGATGAACTGAGGTATGTTTGAATTTTGGTGCTGGCCAGGTGAAACTCTTCTACACTGGCCTTTAACTTCAACCCTGACCGTTTGAATGGATTAGATAAGTGCAGTTACAAAGCGTGTGTCAGAGAATCCCAGAACTTTCCTTTCCCACACAAAAGGCATTTTAAGTATGGTTAGAGCAGATTATGCTCAAATTCACTGAGATCAGCTTTGCCTCCTTCCCTCCCACTGCTGCCAGTTTCTGACAGCTTACTGCAGGGTATAATTAGGGATTTAGTCTCTGGTCTTTCTTTCAGGCATATATTTGCCTCTTTATTTTAATTTTTTTTTCTTCCCCCAAGAAATTGAGTCATTATTTTATTTCCTCTCGAATTCTGCCCTCAAGAAAGTTCTGCCTTTCCCCCAGCAGGAGTATTTTTGAGGGCACACGACTTGTTTCCACTAGTAGGATGAACTGGAAATGGTAGCATTTTAGATATTCAGTATGACTATTTCACAAAACTCTGTTGTCTGCTGTTTGCCTTTAAATATATGTACACACACATATATCTGTGCATACACAGAAATACATAAAGAAGCCAGAAACATAGCTTTGGAGCTGCTGAAGAGTAGAAGCTATTTATAGTTTAGCCTTTTAATGTTTTAACAGTAATGGTTAAGCACTAACACTTATAAGGACTGCACATTACATTAAATAACTGGATCACATGGGAACCATAAACTTGTCATATCTCATCCTACAGTGTGCTACAAAAAGCTCTTCAGTGCTTTCTCAAGTAGAAGACATTTCTCCCCTCACTCCCATTTTAATGTACAGGCAGAATTTCTTCTTCCTTCTACACAAATAAGCTCTTTTCGTATTCTCACCTGTTTTTTGGGGGTTGTTTGCCCTGCTGGAGCCCATGTTCAGCCTAAGAAAGCCCTTGAGCTCCCACCCTCCTTCCCAGTGCTCCTCCATCACTGCTTGTAGCTACCCTTACCCTGTAGCCGCAGGTCCCTGTTCCCACCTGCCTACCTTGGATGCAGGGACCTTCCCAGCCCCAGCAGGGATCCTTCAGTCTCCTGGAGAACTGTTTCCATAAGGCTCCTCTTGTCCAGCTCACACAGCCTCAGCCCAGCAAGACCACACTCCCCAAGGTATAAGAGGTGCAAGCCCCTTCACCAAGCATGTGCTAGCCCAGACAGGCCCACTTAGCACCCAGCTCCTCCCCAGGTGCCTCGTTTCCCCCGTTACCTTGGGCTGAGCTCATCACATCACCTGGTTCAGGGGCCTCCATCCAATTGCACTTACCCCTGCAGGTGGGACAGATGCCAGTCTGGCAAGAAACACACCCAAACCTTTGTGAAATGGCAGCTTCTTTGTGAAACGGGCCTCTGGACTGAAAGCAGAGGAGATGCGAGTGCCTGTGGGCAGACTGCCAGGGCAGCTAAGTGAGCATGTCCAGCCTACGTCCGTGCAGGGAAGCGTATTGCCCAGGAAACTCGGAGCAGGAGAGCCAACGAGGCAAAGCCGTCACCATCTGTTGCCCAGGTAGGGCAGGAACAACCCTCTCTGCGTGAGGGCTGTTGCCCTGAGCAGCCCAGATGGATGCTTGGTTTTCGACTCCACATCCTCTTGTAGAAGTGGAAAACTTTTCTTGCAGTGGAATTGGTGAATGTGGCAAGACCGATTTAGCTAAACCTCAGAACTGACCACCCATTGCCAGTGACACAGGCGTTGGCATACCCTGAGAAGGGTCAGGTGGATGTACCCACCTTAGATAAAGGCCAGGATCCAGTATGTTGGAATGTGATTTTACCCTCTACCCTTGATCATGCACACTTACACTGCTGTCTAACCCAGCCCTTCTGTGGAAACCAAATTAGGAGACACAGCCAGTGTCATTCACAAACCCTCGCTGCCACCCTGAGCCATCCTGAACTGGGCAACTCCCAACACCAGCCAAAGGGGAGCAGCACCGGGTCCTGCTCAAACCTGAAAGACCAACACAGACAGCAAACATCCTCTTTGGCTATGGCCTTCAGCCTCACACTCCCTATATAACAGAGATCATCCAACAGAGCCCTAAGCAAGGTTTTTGCGGGGTTGTACCAAAATTGTAGTCAAAGCAATTGTTTGGCTGTGTTTTTTTAATTTGGCAGGCGAGTCTGTCAAAGAGAGAAAGCCTCACCAGTGAAACACGCAGCGCTCGGCGGCAGAGCCCAACGCTTTTGTCTCTGACAACATTCACACACCTTGAGAGGCTGGAGAGCGAAAGCAAACACGATGGGACCATATCCGGCAAGGAAAAGAGAGGCAGCTCGCGGCTCACTCTCTTCTTGCACCTTGAATGACTTCAGACTAAGTTGCTGGGCTGAGAGTGATGCTGTGCTGCTTCTGTCACGCAAAATCTTGCTGTTTTCCTGTGCCGGGTGGCTGCGGGCCAGTTCCACACCCCAGCAAATGCCGAGGGAAGAATGTTCTCTGCGTCACTGCGGAGGCAGCAACGTGGCAGCGCCTCCGAGGCATTGACACGGGATGCGGATCGTGGGGAGCAGCCTGTGGGGAAGGGCAGCCCTGTGGGTCCATGTGGCAGAGGGGATGGAGAAGCTGTGACGCCTGCGCCAAGGGCCTCGGCAGAGGCATACGAACTGCCTGAACTAAATACGGGCAGTACTGAACAGGGCTGTCTGGAGGCTGCTTGTGAGAGGTCCTCAGCCTCAGGCTGCCACGCAGCCACCTTCTAGAAAATAAATGGTAACGGCCCTCTTTGGACTCACCTGATCTTAAATTTGTGAATGCCAGCAATGCTTATCACAATTACAAGGCTAGCAGTGCTGCCTGCTGCATCCTGGTCCCACTATGGGCACCTGCATAGGTGTTCTGCCTGTTTGCCCTGGGGTAATGCCTCATGTCCTCCATCCTTGTACCAGGCTAGGATACACCAGCCCATTCACCGCCCTCCAGGCTGGACTGTTCTTTTGAACACTCATGTTTCTTACAATATGCTATAATTACTGACCTTCTTAAAATGGAGTATTTTTATTTGCGAATTGAAAAGTGGAATTAGAGAGAAAGGGCCCTTATGCAGCAAGAGAGCGCATGTGTGTTGAGTCTCATCTGCATCTGATGCTATGTACCATGACAAGGTGAGTTAGAGGAAGGCAATGAACACAAGTAGCGCTGATGCGAGGTTGAATCTTGGCAAGTGTATCCTGGCACTGAAAACACAATGTGGGTGTATCAGAAAATAGGTGTCCCTAATCCTAGCCACGACCCAGCCATGCAGGCAATGGCAGCAGAGGAGGGCCAGCATGGACTTCAAAGCAGGATAGCTACCAGTGTGGGAAACCATGGGAATGCCTGCATGTTGCTACCCCAGTTTAGAGATTGTACCACTTCAGTACTGTGCCCAGGTAACCACATTAGAGCTTGCATAGCCTCCAGTTATCTTCCCCCCCCCCCTGTTTTGACCATGCTTTTAGAAAATTTATCTGTGCCCCCTCGCTCCAGTCGCCATTGACAGTAATGCTTTTGCTGTGATTGTTCTTCATCTCCCCTTGCTTTTCTTGTTGATTATTGCTATGTGTCTAAAGAAATCTTTGTGTCAACCCACCTCAAGTTCTCCCCTTCCCTTTCTCAATTATTCCTTTGTTTCAGGTTTAAGCTTGAATTCTCCTGGTACCCCAGACAGATTTCTCCTTGTTGTCAAAAGCAGCCAGTGACATTTACTGGAGCAGGGCTCCTCAGGGAGCCTGCACCATGTATTAGATGGTTGTCACTGCTGTCCTGGATGTCCTTTCCCAGTACTAGGCATCCAGGTTTCGCTCAACCCCATGTATTGATTAGCAACACCCTCAAAAGTCAACCTATTTTGGATCTATATCACAAAGTGTAGTTAATACAATTTACATCGCTGACAGCAACACCATGCTCGTGACCGGTGGGCACAGGTAGGAATGAGGGACTGGTGATGCCAAGCACCGAGGCACTTTGAAGCATGATGTGCCAAGTCGTTAGTGCTAGTGCTGTGACAGATCCAGCCAGCCAAACTCAATTCGAGGCCATTATTAGCGGGTGAATAAAGGCCCTGACTGGTGCTTTCAGTAGAAGCAGGAACTTTACAGCTATTCACATCCATTTAAAGCCACTGTCCCACCATGGCAAGCTGGGCAGAGCCCTCAGTATGTGGCTTGGCTCAACTCAGGAAACCAGTGGTGTAAAAGCCACTTACTTTGATGTACAACTGACCGAATATACGAGCAGCCAAATGTCCAGCACCACAGAGGAGAAGCCACAAGGGAGTGCTTCACTGTAGGCTCTGCGCCTGGCCGCTGGCCCTCATCTTGGTCAACCTAGAGACATCAGGGGAGAGTGAAGTACTCTTGATTTTCTGGAGTGGGTGCCGGGGGGCTGTGGCGTGTCCACGGGTGACTCGCCCAGGCCCGGCTGGCTCCAGTCAGGGCGGCAGCCAGGCCATGCTCCCGAGGTCTAGCTCTATCGCAGCCCCAGGGACCGGCAGGGGGGCGCCTTCCTCCCCCTCCCCTTCTCGCCCCCCTCCCCTCCTCCCCTC